>WEIS01060961.1:0-21024 GCA_013389965.1 Todus mexicanus | reverse complement strand
TGAGAGACATGGTTTAGTGGTGGGATTGGTAGTGTTAGCCCTATGGTTTGCTTTATGTTAAAAGTCATTTTCAACCTAAATGATTCTATGACTCTGTGACCTAGATATCTCCATTGGAGCCAAAGTCCCCAAGCCACTAAGAGCTTTGTCTGAATGAGAATTGCTATTTGCTTCATAATTCTGCTGCCTCATAAATTCTCCCTCCCAAATACAGTAAAGATAATTCTTCCCTCCCACTGCCACGGCAATTCTAAATTCCATGTTTGCAAAACTCATTACAAGTTTTGGATGAAAGATGTTAGAGAAGTGCAAAAATCGGATCTGACACCTTTTTTATATTGAGGGCTTTCGAGGTTTCCTGTGATTGTCCACATTTTTGGAGATTAGTCAGTTTTTCAAAAGGATTACACAAAGTGAAAGCCTGCAACAGCAGGAGGTTGGGACCAGTGACCCAGAAGGTCCTTCCAATCCTGTGTTCTGGAGATTTTTCCAAGTCATACCAAAGATGTTAAAGACTCCTTGTGTGGTCTGAACTTAACACCTTCAATACACACTCCCTACTGAATTTATTTCTTGCATCCATTTAATGGGGTAGAAGCAGGGGAGGGATAGGGTCTCTGTGTAAAGGTAAGAGAAAGCATTTGCCACAATGACGATGGAGAGCACTACACAAGCTAGCTGACAGCTTAGGAGACTGAAGTGGTCACGTGCCAAGAAACACCTCAAAAGACACAAACACCTTCAACTCTCCAGTCACGAGATTCCATCTCTAGAAGCATAACACTTGTGTTATCATCGCCTGTTCAGTTCTGGACCTCCCTTCTGAAACCCAACAGCCAGTAGCAGTTATGACGGTGGTTTTGTGGTGTAGACACCTGTCCATATGAAACTAATCTGGGACCACCAAGCTCATTTTCTTGTGTCAATTTTACCAGTTTACCATATGGTAATTATTTTTTGACAGCCACTGTTATGGGTCAGATTAAAATTAGTGATCCAGTGACGGAAGATGCCATGGTCATGCTCTTAGCCGAGACCATACTTAACCTTGCTGGAAAGTAGTCAGTGATGTTACTTCTCAATGTCAGAGCAGGTATGTGCTGGAGATTAATTCAGATAGTCCCACACCCCATCACCTCCAAGCCTATCCCATCTGAGAAAAACAACTGTTTCTGACGTTCAAATATACTTTGCCGGTCAAAATGTCAACCACATGCCACCTCCAAGAAGGCCACAATTCAGTGGTTGCACATCAGTCCAATTGGTTCATATTTATAAAGTGCTTTGATATCCCAGATGAAAGGACAGTATATAAATGTCCCATTCATTTAGGCTACACACAGTAGCAGCAAACAGAAAAATCATTACCCACAGGGTTAGAAAGGCGTATTCCTGTTTATTAATTGAAGACCACATAAAGAATGCTTGGTTAAAGAGTTCCTTTTGGGGTGGACATTTCAGTGTCGATCTAGCGAATGAAAATAATCCTGAAAAATTTGCATGGGCAAACGGCACAAACATCAAGTTTGCACAACTTAAAGCAAAATTTTCCTTAAAAATGCAGAGGAAAACTTTTTTTATTAATATCCTTGTTCCCTACCCATCAATGGGAAGTGACACAACCAGTCCTTTGTCAGATCAGGACTATAGTGAAATTATTATCCTAGCAAAAAAATAATGTAAGTTAGAAAAAGAATAATGCCTACACGGTGAGCTTCAGTTGTTCTGCAGCTTAGTATGTGCCACATTAAACCTCCTATGGCTTCACTGTACATCTACATTTCCCCTCTTTTATGCTTATAACTGACTCTATGGATTTCTATACTTGTACTCCTCACTTCTTGCTCTGTGTATCTTTGAGATACACGACCCTCTCGGTTCATTTGGAGAGCTATGTTAAATAAAACCTTTTCTGTCTGTCATCTCAGTATTCCAGTGTTGAGCTGATACCCATTCACCATTTCTCATAGCATTCAGAGTCTTTCATACATCATAGCTGTAAAAATAAATAAATTACAAAGCAGAAAGGAGATAAGGCACAGGTTTAGGCTGCCTTTTGAAGATTTATTAAAACAAACTGATATTTCTTATAATGTGCATGTAACCAGAATACATAATTGACAATGATAATCATTAACAGGTACTAGTGTTATTTCAGAACAGAGGACGGAATCAGACAGACTAAACCTCCGTGCATGCAGTAGAGGAAATCCAAACTGTGATAATTAAATGCAAATAAAGCCTGGGGGCAAAAATTCCTGGTCTCTCCGAGATAAGAGAAATGTATTTCTACCATCTATACTTCATTTATTTCTCTTGAAGACTCTAATTTGTTTTTAAGCTAATAGATCAAACATTCTTGTCACAGTTCGTACAACTGTCTCAAATATGTGAGAAGTACCCGCCAGGCGAGGACCACCAGCAATTTTTATGATTTCTTTACACTACAAATATTTGGCAGAACTGAAATCACCCAATAAAATAAACCTGCGGATTCATCTGCAGTTTTAGACTCTCTCCAAGTATTTTTTGGACTCCTTCCCAAAATAACTGATGCTCATGATATTCCAATATCAAATAAAAATATGTCCTAATTTCCATTTCACACTACCACCTTCTGCTATTAAAGAGAAAGTTGTCTTTTTCCTAGTGGACCGGGTGGCTTGGAGACACCCATGTGGCCACAAGCAAAGCTCTGATCCGGCAGCGCTTCTGGTCCTTTGGACAGATGTCCTTCGGACATCACACAGTTAGAACCACGGAGCAGTGGTGGTAGAATATAATTTATTCCGGTACCAGCATTGTCTGCCAGCTGGTGCCCAAAGAGCCTGCAGCACTGCAACATGGGTGTCCCCATGTCAAGGGGAGAGGAAGCTTGAATTTAATTGTGTGCAAGAATGGCTTTATGGAAAGGGTGAGAATCATTTTTGGAAATGCCTTTGGCAAAATGAATAGATGAAAATATGTCATGTTTGAAAAGTCCATCCAGCTCTAGTGGCATTGCAGAGGTCAGGTGTACACAGATGTTGCAGTCACTTTTGTGAGGTTCATATCAGCTAGCTGATACTTCAGAAAGTCAATAGCTGAGCTTTACAGATGTTCTTAATATCACATCCATGCATTAAGTACAAGAGCAAAGTCTTTCTCCTCCAAACCAGAGTTAATTTATAAACCATCATGACTTTCTGCCTCTGTTGTTGCATTTGACAACCAAACGACATCACCATTTTATTCACCTTGCTAAGGCATCTCAGAGAGCCATTCCTAAACAGATGATACTGCTCTTCCCCGTTCGTGCGGATATTTTTCTCTCTAGAGGTCTTGAGCTGTTTAGTTTAAGCAAGTGCTACTTGCAGGAGATCTTGTAAATCCTACAAAGCACTATATAATCTGGTGCATAGCGTCAACTTTACATGTTTTCTATCAGAAAGGAGCATGGCTTTTGCTTTCCCGAGCCTCCTAGCTGTACAGCGCCTTGTAGGCACTAATCTTTAGGGTTATCACCCACTCTGATTTTGGTAAAGAACCCTAATTTTACAAGGCTTGTCTCACACCTTGTTAGACTAGTTGGCAGGCTGGCTATTATTGACTAGATGCAGAAGAAAAAACTCTTTGTTAGTGTAATGCTGCATTCAAACATTGCTGTTCCCCATGGACTTAAATGGTATCCTTTCTGATATAGCAGTATTTCTCTACAGCATTCATATCAACTCAAGAGAAAAGGCAAGTAGAGTCACTCAGATATTTCCCATCTTTTTTCTTTTTTTTTTTTTTTTTTTTTAGTGCCAAATTTGTTTTGTACGAAAACAGTGTCACTCCTAGGTTGACTTTCCTGAAATGCTTTCATTTACCCTCAGGAGAGTCGAAGGAAAGCATTTAACTTGGGGTCAATGTGATCTGAAAAAATTTCAGATCAGGTCTAAGCAAATTAAAGCTATTGTAGGTCAAGTCAGCCTGACATGAATGTGGTTTAGCTGGAGTTGCACATACATGTTGAGATCTGCATATCTGTTATGAAGCGATGAAGATTCACTCCAACAAGGAAGCCCAGCCAACAAGAAAACAGCCAAAAGAAAACAATTTCCACAAGGTGAGTGGAGAATAACTGTAAATAAAGATTAGTGTTGAAACAGCCCAAACAAACAAAGTATTTCAAAATATTTCCCACATTCACAATAAAAGATTTTTTTGCAAGTATCTCATGCTATTTTAAGTTTCCAACATTTCAGTTTGAGACCCAAATTAAAGATGAAAATGAATGTTTAGAGGCAGGACACAAATCCAGATCCTTGTTCCAGTGACACATCTGCTCAGAGACATAAAACTAGTTAACTGGCAGGGGCTACTGGATCATGGTAGGATCTCCTGTGTTTCATAATCCCGTATATACTGGACAATATCATATACTATCATTCCCATTCCACAGATAAGAAAGTGGGACTCCATGAGCACTGCTACATGGGCAACACGGGAAGCAGTGCAAGGACATTGGAGCATTTCTAGTTATTAAAACTAAAAACCTATCAAGAAAAGTTCCCTTTGAGGTAAGCTGTCTTCCAGGACAAGACCACAAAAGCACCACATGAAACCATGAAGTGGAAGATTGAAAAAAAAAAAAAGGAAAGACATGTTTCTTCAGAAAATGTGTGGTGAATCTGTGCGGCTTGTGCTGCAAAATGATGTACAAGAGAAATGTCTGCGTGAGGTCAAAAAGGGATCATATACTGGCAGCTTGTTTAGCCAGAGGATGAAGAAGAAGGGGGACGTTTTGAAGCCAGGGTGTTCTTCATGATCCTTTTTGGCTGAGGGGAATGCTGTCTGTGGCCCTGGTCTCCCTAGATCTGCCCAGTCTCACCATATCTGTGCTGTTCTTGACCTCGGCCACTGGCAGCCCATTGAGTCTTCTTGTTTTCCATCTATGACACATTTCAACTGCTACTCTTGATCTTTCATTACAGAGCTGTAGATGGCTACAGGTGGTTGGGAGATGGGATGAGCTGTAGCCTGAGTAGAAAATGTTCTGCAGACACATCTGAACCTACCACCAGTGTATATTTGCCTGCAATATGAAGGACTGGAAGTGACGACCAAAACAGTGTCTTCTAAATTTATATTTCCACTCTTATGATCCCACCAATGTGATATCACTCACAGACGTCCACAACAAGCAAGTACTCACTGCAAAAGGGGTCTTCTCAGTTCTGGCTAAACGCTAAAGGACCTACTGCTAAGGGGTTCCTGTTCTTCAGGAAAAAGTTTCTCTCCTCCCTCATCTTGTGGCCTGCCCTGTGTGATTCTGCTTTGGCAGGAGGGTTGGACTCGATCTCCAGATGTCCCTTCCAACCTCTACCATTCTACAATTGTATGATTCTGTGATCCACTGTCTACACAAGCAGTCTATGTTTTCCTCTCTATGTGACTAGAATAATACGTAACAGGAGTTTGGCTCTCCACTGTATGCAAAACCAAGTAGGCTTTATGGTAAAGGAAAATCTCACACATGAAGGGACAGTGCAGAAACACATAAAGAGCTACAGAAAGCTGTACAGGAAGGGTCAACATTAGCTGAGTTTCCTGCAGGTCCAGTGCAAAGCAGTCTACATAGTCTAAATATTCTCCTAGTTATTCTATTTAAGTTTTTGAAGAACATTATTTCAGTACCAGCACCAAGACAGACTGCTCTCCATGACTGAGAAAGTGCAGATGGAGATGTCTCCACCAAATACCCACCTAGACCAGCTCACTGAGGGCGGATCTGCAGCTTGAGCTGAATAGACAGAACCTGGTAAGTTGGAGTTGTGTTAAGTCTTATATCCTCTACAAGGATCCAGTCACCCACTCACCATCGGGTTAAGCTCCTCTTGAACATGGGCAGAGCTCCTTACATGTTGTGCAACACAATGGAAAATTGAGACCATACCATAGATGAGGACACAGGAGTTACGTGGTTTGCCTGAGGCCACACAGTGAGTCAGCGGCTAAATTATAAACTTGGGAGTCCCTGGCTCCAAGTCACTTATTCAATCTATGCTGCCTCTAAGGCATATTACATTGGGGGTATTGTATGGAAATGACATTAACATTAAAGAGCAGTGTACAGAAGAAGCAAGTAAAATAAGTGGGCTTTATTGTGGCTCGGGGTTTTTTTTGTTTTTTAAAGAAAACCAAAAAACTACCCCAAAACATAAAAAAGTGACGTGAGCAGTCTTGCAAGCTTACAGTGTAAATTAATTTGCACAATTTGATTTTGAAACCTCCCTCCTGGATTAAAAACCTAAATGCCAAGTTTCAGGCCATAACGGACCCTTCTTTTTGATTTTTTTTTTTTTCCTTTTTCTGGCAATTCTGTTAACCCCCCAAACTAGAGGTTTAATATGGAAATGCTGACAGCTCCTTAAGCAGAGCATCGCATTTGCAACACTGTAATTATGTCTACTTCAAAATGCTCCAAAGAAAACAAGATTTTCTTGTTCAAACGAATCTTGAATGGTTTTAGCCCCAGAATTAAATCATTCAGACCAAAAAGGACTGTGTTAAGCATGCCGAACCAGAGCTGTACCAAGGAGATGTGGAAAGAGATGAATGCAAACTGATTTTACAATATTTATGTAATTAGATCCACATCTCTGCTTTTCTCTCTTGAATGAGCAAAGACCAGATTAACCTTATTATTATTATGTTTATTTGATTGACTTAGGAATTCCATCTGGATAAAAGAGAGTCTAGATGTCTTTCTCCATGCGCGCACAGCGTGAAGCCAATCAACATGCCTTTCTAAGTAACAAATTTGGTTTATGTCATCTATCAGCAAGATACTGTAATATTGGATATAGCTTGAGTTCAATGGATGACTGCTCCTCGAAGACCACGCAGCTTAGAGGTTTCCATCCCACATTTTTATGTCCCCACAGAAAATGACTTGTCAGATTTTCCACTCTTGTGAAGGCGGTGGTAAGTAAATGTGTGGTGCAGAAAGCGCGCAGGGCACGTTTAAACGAGAACACAATCAATATCTCAGCGCTGCTTTTCTGGTGGAAGATGTTTGCTTATTTTGCAAGACTTTCTTGCATCCCATTTCTACACTGTGAAAAAAAAGCAAGGATGTGTGTAGGTGCAGGATTCCTATGGTGGTGATCAGAGAGTAAGAGAAAAGGGAATGATTTCTTCCATCTCTCATAATATATGATTTTGATTGTTATCACTGTTTCAGGTTAATAATCCTTCCTAACAATATGCACTGTATCCTCATTTAACACAAGTAATATCAGATCAAAAACTAGGAGGAATTTGGTGTCAGTCTCATCACATTTGTACAGGGAAAAACAATGTTTTAAGTTAATAGCAGGAGAAGTTCCAGCAAAAGGATTGTTACTTCCTTTAAGAAACTATTGTACCAACTAATTAAAAAACTCTGTCAGGAACCTTCTCCTGGCTTTACCCTAACTTTCCAGAGAAGAAGGGTAATACAGTGGGCTGAAGCTGGGCCAGGATGGATTTATTACCCAGCTTTACATAATTGAGACAAAGCCACACAGTCTATCTTTACTATCTCCAACCTGGACAACAGAAATATTCAATTTTTTTCTCCCTTTTTTATTGTCTTGTTTACTCAGGTTGCCATCGTTTCCAGGCAGAGTCCTCTTCTGACTACATGCAAGTGTAACACCCAGCTCAGATCACTCAGTGCTATTGCAGGATGCATGCAACTAATCTGAAGAGATGGCCATTTAAATCCAACAAAAAACATTTCTGTCATCCAAGCGGCCATTTTGTAACTGTAAATGGACATCGTGCCAATGCTTCTATTTCATCTGATTTCCCATTTCTTGCTCTAGTAAGAACGCAGGAGTTTGCCATCAGGCTGCAACCTGAAACAGTTACTTTACATGACACTCAGCACGTTATCTCATTCGGAGGCTTCCCTCACCACACAGACTTGCTTCTGACTTCCTCCCGTGCATTATCGCAACAGACTCCAACTCCCGTGCTTCGCTTTTCTGTTGGGAAAATGTTGTGTAACCTACAACCGTCGTACAGCAACCTTTCCCCCACAGGCAAGGAAGCCTCCAGCCAAACGAAAGCTTTGATATTAAGAGCAGAGCAATGTGTAAACCCATAATAACGCACTTGGACTGCAGCTCTCCTTCAGGAAAACAACAAAACAAAACGCTCCTAATTAAGTTATTGGCTCCGAGGATGTACCAAGTCCAAAAATGATTTTGCCTCCATATGGAATTTATATGGAATGCAACATGCAACAGAACACCAGCACACCCAGATGTGGATGTTCCGCAGCTGTCTGCCTGCCGCTTTGATGGCAAGCTACAAAGATCCCTCCCTATGTAGTCATCTCCGCGGGAAGCAAGAGGTGACTCCTCTGCGCTCGCGTATCGCATTGAGAAATGGAAGGGAGATTTTAGAAAGAGAACATGTAAGTTTACGAACGTAAACATGGCACTCAGCTTTTATATTCTGCGTGTTCAAAACAGTGGGCTCAGTATCTGGTCCCCCTCAAACTCGGCAATGGGTCACTCAGTGTGAAAGAGGAACTCTTGGGAAGCACAGTGTTGGTTGCCCTACGGCTTCTGCTTGGAGCAGTAGATGCAGATGTTATTTTCCCCCGCAGCTGTTGGGGGCAGTAGACAATAAGTCCTGGCTTTCTGTAACCTATATGACCTGGGTGCGGATCATATACTGGCTGTATACGTGCCTTTATGCCGAACAGATTTGCAAGCCTCCTGGCATAGGGAAATTGTAAGTTCTGCCTTGAGAAATGGGTATTTTGGTGGTACTTGAGATAGGGTCTATTGTGCTCCTGGTCACGGTCAAATTCTGATGTCTTAAATTGCAGTTTGATTTAGCAAATGCCAGTTGATTTTGGCCAGAATTTTCCCATTTTCAAGCCATGAGTATACTTATTTCAGCTGTAGCTGCTGAATTTTCAAACAAGTTCCAGGAAATTAAGCTGTTTAAGTCCATGGCTCAGTGAAACAGATTTGCTTTGGACAGAGGTACGAGGCAGATTACAGGCAGGGAGACCAGCAAGACAAAAATCTGGAGGTTGATTTTACACTAATGGCTACCAAAGATTATTTTTTGCCCCCAAACTCCCCACTCTACAGCCTCAAAACATGCTGGGCACAGTTACTATCACAACACGCACTGAAGTGCATCTTGGGTTGCATGATATGGGAAGGCCACAGCACTGATGCACAGCGGGAGCAAGGAGCTAGCTTCCATCCATGCATCAGCCATTACTTATTTCACATTTTAGTACATTGTAGGATTTTCTAATCCGCTCTGATATCTGTGATCAGCTTTAAAATCATTTGGAAGCCCTAAAGCAAAAGACTTCAACTTGTCCTCATCTTCAGACCCCAGAAATGAAAAGCCTTGTCTCCACTATACACCCTCAGTAATCAGTAGGGAAGGGGGAGTATTCTACAGGACAGCTGAGCCCCAAATCTGAAGGCATCAGAAAAAGAAGCTTCTTGCTCCACTACTGAAGGAGACTAAGCACCTCAATCAGACGAAAGTCCTTGGAGCTAGATGGGATGAGCCTTGTGCCCTGTGACAGCAGTTTGGCCACCAGCTCAGAGATATGGTGGACTTCCAAACTGCAGCCAGGCTAAACCCCTCTGCAGGTGGCCTGGAAGTCACCTCTACCCTCCAGGTCTCCAGCATTAGAAAACTGCCTGACTTCTCCCTTTTCTGCCCTTCTCAATCTCTTCTTTTGCTAATGAGAGAGGCACCTTTCCATAAAACCAGCAGGGCACGGACAGTTTGTGACTTGCTTAAGCAAAGTTTAGTGGAGCTGAGTTGATATTCTCGGCCCATCTCTGAGACCTCTGATAGTCCCTTCAGGTTCTAGCATGGGCCATCAGTTGTTGCCCTGAGGGCTTTGCTGTCTGCTGCTGCCTATTCATGATGTTTCAGGTGCTGCTTCTAAGTCAGCAAGCTTAATGCAATGAAAAGTGGAGACTTGCAGTGTAGTTTCCACTACCTGGGCTACTAGTTTAGGCTTGGAGTCAGTTGGGAGAAATAGGAACATTGAGGGTCCAGTTCACATTTCCTAAAAGAAATGGCTAAAAAATAACTCAGGTTTTGTGCAGTTTTCATGTTTTGTAGGACACATTAACTCTATGTGCCTCAGTTTGACCTTCTACACTCGTCTCTGTGGGGTTGGGATTTATTTTATTTTTCCTCTAGGCTACTCTTATTCTGAAAAGTGAGTGTTCTGTGGCATACTGGTCCCCGACTTTGCTATACTGGGGACCTGCCAAAACAGCCCCAACTGCCTTCTGGGCTGGGTTGGGACAGGGAGGTAGCCGGTGCACACCAGGGTCTTTCCCCATATGGGACTGCATCGTGGTCAGGTAATTGTAGATGTCTGGTACAATAGGTGCCAGAATGTTCCTTTAATAAAATCACTGCTTTTAATAAGAATGAGAATAAGGAGGAATGCCCGGTAGCTAAAAGGCTAGGCCTTGATCCTGAAAATACATGCTCACATGAGCAATTATATGCACTTAACAGTCCTCCTACAGAGCTCTGAGAACTTCAGCATGGGTTGCTCCAGTTCCCATGGGCTGCAGTAGAGACAGGACACACCGAGCTGTGGGGCTGATTTCACCATGCACGGAGTGTCTCGTGTTCCTGGGTCTGACTGGGATCAGACCCCCAACCAGCGAGCCATACCTCAGATCTGTTCCTTCTTTTCAGTAGCAAAAATGGAGTTTTGTGGGAGGGAAATGCCCAAATCCGGATTTTATTAGTTCACAGGACATGGTTCAAGATTTTCGTATCCTGCAGCCTCCCAGTTTTCCTTGACCTGTGTGATGCCATGAGGATAGGCTTTAACAGGGATTAGTGGTTCCCATGTTGGAGCTATAAACACAGTCCTGCCAATCACTTCACCTTCCCTATTCACACCAGGAGAATAATATAAGGTCCTGCTCACTTTCCTCTTAAATTTCACATTCTCATTTAGAATATTTTTCCTTTTTGAAAGACCATCCAGGAACAACCGGATAAGGGATTATTTTAACAACTGAGCTCCAATTGTGGACCATTTACATTGCTTGCTTCTAACTGGCCTTCTTGTTTACAACAGGCTGAAATGGTTAATCAAAATTAATAACATGTGATATATCCAGGTGTTTCATACAGTGGCCATATAGGGTTTTTTTTCCTGGAATTATTAAGTTACTACAAACAGCACTGAAACAGTTTAATATCTGTATCAGAGAACTTCTAGGAATAAAGAGATTTGACTGAAGGAAAATATTCTCACAAAGGTTTTCCTGTACAGGCAGTTGCACCCTGACACTAACATCGTTCCTTCTAACTTCACATTTTTAATGATGGGTTTGCGAGCGGAGTTACAAAAAGCTCCAGCCTGGAGAGGTAACACTTCAGTGAAGCTCACCGAGTGGTTTCTCTGTTCCACCCTAGAGGTAGCTGCATTTCCAATCTGTGACTAAGCAAATGATATGTACTCGGGGCTAGATGGGTTTATTTTTCACTCTAGCAATTCCCTAGTCTGCAGTGGAGGTACCGTACAGTTCAGCAGAGTAAGTGGCTCTCAGTGTGTCGAGGAGTTTTTGCTAGACTTACTGAATACACATTATTATTTTTGATATGTATATTGCAGCTTGACCCTTCTGGTTCTCTGCTATGGGCAAAAAGAGACTTGGGTTCTCTTTAGCTAAATAGGACATTTTCCTAACTCTTCCTCAGTCCTCAGGGTGGTGAGGAGATTGATGAGGGAATGTGAAAGCCGTTTGTAAGCTCAATGTACCCTTCCTCTTATTCTCACAACTTGCTTAATAATCAACATTTAAAAGCAAAACCAAACTAAAACAAAAATCCCCGAGATAACTACAGTGTCCAAGAGGTGTTTGCCTAAGTGAAGGATTTGAGTTCATGGATCCCACCTCTCCTTTTTGTTATGGATCAGGTTGCCGGATGGTTGGGAGCAACCCAGATGGGTTCCAATGTGAGAAGACAACCTTTCCACATGCAATAGTGCTGCTGGCCAAGTGTGCAACCAGTTCTACCGCTAATTAGGGTCCAGAGTAGAAATGATCATATGTTTTCATTATGAAAAGCAGGAACTCCTGGCCTGTGCCATTCTCAGCTCTGCACACTGACAGAGAATTCCTCTGGAGAGGCAGCTCAGAGCAGCTGTATTTCTTGCACACACATCTTATCTATCTCATAATCAATACCAAGAACAAGTTACCACTTCAAATAACTTCATNGTGTTCCTGATGGAGGTGGGAACCCAGACAGAGGTCCCACAGAAGGATGTGACAGTGCGGGTCACAGGCTGCAGGGAATGCCTCTGCCTCTCCCTGGTAGCAGGGGGCTGTGCGCTGTGTGAGCAGGTAGATGATCTGTTCAGCCAAGTGGCACAGCTGCTAGGCGAGGTTGAAAGGCTGCAAGCTGAAGTGGAAAGGCTTAGGAGCATCAGGGACACTGAGGAAGAGATTGACCGGTGGAGCCAGGCTCTGCCCTGCCTGCAATGGAAATGGGAGCACCCGCCACCCAGCGCCCAGGAACAAGGAGCCCCTGTACCATCCCTGAGGCAGGTACGTGAGGAGACACATGAAGAAAAAGAGTGTCATCTGTCCTCCTGCCCTCAGGCTAGCAAAACCAAAAAAGAAGATGAGGGAAGGTGGAAGCATGTTCCTGCTCGGGGTCACAGGCATCCTCCTTCCCTTCCTACACCCCCTCCCCTCCCCCCCGCCTCAGATATATTTACAGAATAGGTATGAGGCTCTGGAGGTAGAGGGGAAGGAAGATGGAGACAAGGATCCATCCAGTGAGTCACCCAGGGCTTGTCACTAACCTCTCGCCTTAGAAGTTCTTCAGTGAAGAAGAAAATGAGGGTAATTGTAGTAGGCGACTCTTCTGAGGTGAACAGAGGGGCCCATTTGTAGACCAGACTTAGAGATGTCAAAAGGAAGCTCTCTGCTCTGATGCAGCCCTCTGATTCTTACCCCTTGTTAGTTATCCAGCTTGGTAATGATAAGGTTGCAGAGAAATCCAAAGGCAATTAAGAAGGACTTCAAGGCATTGGGGCAACTAGTTGAAGGCTTGGGTGCGCAGGTGGTGTTTTCATCAATCCTTCAAGCGGTAGGGAAAAACATGGAAAGAGGGTGGAAAACACACCTGATTAACTGGTGCCACTGAAGGAATTTTGGGTTCTTTGATCATGGGGAAGTTCATATGGCACCTGGTCTGTTGGTGGCAGGTGGAGTACATCTGTCTCAAACGGGGAAAAGGATCCTTGCACAGGAGTTGGCAGGGCTTGTTGAAAAGGCTTTAAGCTAGCCGTGAAGGGGGAAGGGGATAAACCCAGGCTCAATAGAGAAGAGCCTAAGGATGGCCTTCAATCTGCTGTCCCACTCAAGGTGGCTAATAGTAGTCTACCTAGACTTCAGCAAAGCCTTTGACACTGATTCAGCATCCAGTTGATATCCGGTGTAGAAGGATTGAGCAAAGAGGACAAGAAAGCAATGTGGACTGATATTGATCCCACAATAAACAGACTCGGGACTGGATAGTCTAGAAGACGCCCTCAAGATCTGTGTTTCTGTGAAGAGTCAGGTGTAAAGATATTTTCTACTTGTGGACTTCTACTCCGAGATAAAGCCTGGAGGTTAGGGCTCAAAGTGCTGTAGGAAGTCATATCCATAAGGAGAGACAAGCCCTTATGCTAGGGTGACACACCATTGGATTTACTCTACAAATCCAGATTGCCTTTTTCCACCATTTCCCATTGTACAGCCATTGCTTAGTCACTCTTAACCATCATTTCTAGCTCTTCTAGAGCATCAGTGGGGTTTTTTCAGATCTCTCAGCCACCTATTAAATATCTGTGTTTTGGATTAATATTCCCAGATTTATTAGTTTGCTTTTTTCCAGACAGAATCTCATTCTGTTTCCTGCTCATATTTCTAACCTCTGGTTCCATTAGAGTTATTTCTCTGTCTTCACTTGGTTTGCAGTTCTTTCCAGTGCAACGTCGTGTGCAGATCTAGTTAATGTACTTGGTTACACCTCCTTCCAGACCATTAATATAAGTATTAAATAATGTTGCTGCTAGCACAAATCCATTCAGCACCCTGCTGTTCACCTCCATCATCTTCAAGACCACAGCCATCCATCATGTGCACCATTTATTACTGGCAAACAGACTTGGCAAACTAAAGCTGTTCTGTTTGAATTATGTCGCTAGCTCTGGATGAGGACAAAAGGGAAGAAATGTCAAGTCTTGGTGGCAGAAGGAGGTGGAACAAGGGCTGGATGATGATATCACTCAAAGCCACTCGTTATTAAGGAATCTAAATGGATCGATGGAGAGAAACATAATCTCTCCATGCATCCTACCATGTCCTGTAGCGGAGGTTTCCCTGATGCTCTCTGGTCTAGCACTACCAGGGACCACATACTTGAAGGAGAAACTATATATTATCCCAAGAGTTGCTCTACCAGCCAATGCACAATGGGACTAGCAGTCACCAGCAGAAGAGAGATACTGCTTGTTTCCACATATTTATTTCTGGTAAGAAATAATTACATATTCAGACATGAACTAAAATCAAAGGAGAAGTTGAGTGGGTGCATTACCTCTGCTTGCTGCTGGGATCTGCAATGAGGGATGCTGGTAAAGCTGAATATCATAAAAATCTGGGCTGGAACAGGGAATTCTCTGGGGACTTCTACCATTTCTGGGCATCTACACTGAGAAGGAGGTTGGCAGAAAGGCAGGAGAGGTTCTCTCCATCCAGGCTCCCTTTTTACGTGTTGCATGTACAGACTGATGTCAGGAACATAAACCTTGCCACACCGAATTAAAGACCTGAGGTCCAACATGCTCAAAATCCTGCCTCGGAGAGTGGTCATCATCACGTACCTCCAGGAGAGGTGTAGCTCTCCCAAAGCACGTAAAGCTGGCACAACCTCTTGCATCGCCCCTGCCCCCCTTCTAGAGATTACTACCAAGGCTTCAAGAACAAAAGACTGATTTAATCCCTGAAGCATGAAATATAACCGTTTTTCAAACTGTTTGATACAGCTATGAGAACTGTGGATTCATCAGCTAACCACAGAAATATCCCAACCTCATCTGCAGGATAATGAGCCTCCAGAAGTCCAGACAAATTCAGTGGGAAAATCACATCCAAAGACAATACGTGTAAACAAGACGGGCTGCTGTGGCCTCACTAGCTAGTTAATATCTGGACTCTTGCAGATCTCTTTCTATTATAATAGAAATAATAGAATAATTCTGTTTCTTGAGTGTAATCCCCTTTAACTAAAGAATATGCTCACAAAATCCTGCTTCTTTGAATGCACCAGAAACAAAGACAAGCAAGCAGCTCTTTGGTCTGAAATATCCAAACTTGCTCCTGTAGCAATTTCTGTGTCCCAAAACCTGCTGTTTGTACTCAAGAAATCATTTAATAAATGCAAAGAAATAAAGAAATGTGGAATTAAGTAGAATTAGAACTACGGAGCTAGACTTTGCCTGGACAGCTGGTAGAAAAAGCACTTAAGAGAACAACAAGTAAAAATATTTCTTGAGTGTGAGTTGAATACACTGATGAATTTTAAAGGAACTTGTCCAGTAGCTTTCCAAAGTACTGGGAATTCAGTTTTGAGGAGCTGTGGGAAATAGAATATATAGGACATATGTAGGAGGAAATAGGAGAAAAAAATAGTGAAATTATTGCGTGTTTTTAATTAGAAATAGCAGTTTGAGCAATCTAGTCAACTCACATTTCACTGCTCAGATATTATAATTATGGTTATAACAAACAAGTCTGAACAGAAAAGCAATAGAGCAAGACAGGGAGCAGAGCATAAGGTTAAAAAGGGGATCATAAAAATACCAGCTAGAGAGAACATCATTTCAGATGAACAAAAAAGGAGACAATTTTCTCTAAAATTTCAGAATTGCCAAGTACAGAGCTGCAGAGACTAGAGGGAACAGAGTGGATTTTACTACAATAAATAGATCATTTATCATCAAGGTTCCCTGCGGTGGGTCAGGTTCCTGTATCCCCACATGCACTGCTTGAACCAACCCTTGATTCTTCCATGGCGCTTGGGTGACCTGTCTGCTTGCAGATGATGTGCTGGGATCATATTGGGTTCCGGCTGCTCTTAGGTGTACCATGCTGCTAACTTTTCACCAGAAATTTTTATCCCACACATGTAAGAAGTGGCATTCATTCTCTAGGGTCTGAGTAGAGTTTTTGTGCACCCCAGAATGGTGCATCCACTGACTTGGTGCTGTTGGACTGGGTATGATTGCTTCATAATCAAATAATAATTTTTCTCTTCCAATATTTCCTTTGCTCACTGTGCTAAGCAACAGTTGAAAAAGGAAGCAATTGTTTTTCTTACATAACTTTAGATATTGAAACTGCTTGTGAGAAAAGGGTGCTAAGTCTGATGCACTGCCTGAATTCCAGTTGTGTGCTTATATTTGAATTACTTTATACTCCAATGTCATTTAATCTAATAGGGCAATAAATTACATTTTCCATCCTAAACTGTGCCAGTGTTGCTTTCATGTATTAAACAGCTGCTCACTGCCTGGGATTTAGGGAAGTGATCCTTCTGATTTATGGCATACTTCACCCTATCCCTAGTGCAGACCACCCTGTCAGCGAGGCATCTCCTCGTGGTCCATCCCCCCTTCCCGCTGCGCTCACGTAACACAACGCATGGTAGCAACGGTCATGATGCGATGATGTTGCACTAAGAGAACATGGGATTTCCTTTCAATGTGGCGTTGGCACAAGAAGAAACCCCTGTTCTGGTGAGAGGTGCCAACAGCAGCATATACTTTGGAAGGTACTAAGTGTCAGCAGTGAAAACACCTGGGTGACTGCAGCTTTAAGCACATCTGTCTTGTAGAACCAAACACAATGATGAATGTGGTGGAACCACATGTGCTATGATTTGTCATTTTATTCCTTGCACAAGCCAGACAAAGGGGTAACGCCATTAGGGGACAAGAATTTGCTGCTCTTTGTAGAAATGTCTGGACTTTGAGACATTCATGGACGAGGTTTATTCCCCGTGACACCGCACAGCAACCCCGTGCTCTGACCTTGCCACTGACGGCGGCTCCTTCATCTGCCTGACAACTGTTTACAATTAACTGATGATTAAATGTGCTGAGATAGCGTGCTGCTTGCTTAGCCTGTCCTGGAACACTGAAATTTCAAACACCAATAGTGAGGAGAAGCCTTTTGTTTTGTTTTTGCATAATATGAGGTTGTGGCTATGGCTCCTCACTGCTGCTGGTGGTGACGGGGACAACAACAACTCTTCAGGAGTGAAACTACTTTGGAATTCAGATGCAAAACCATTTGCTTGCATTAGGACAGACACCAGAGCTGGGCAGGCAGGGCAAAATGAGTAAGCATTTCCTGTATTTTCTGGTGTTTTTCTCTATTTAAACAGGCCAGCACGCAGGTGTAACAAACAACAGTAGTTTAGCTGCTGGCAAAAAGGAAGCGTTTCCTGCTGCCCATCTGCCAGGGATCTGGTTTTCTTTCACGCAAAAGTGTTTGCAGAAGGCGAATGCTTTGTAGGGAATCATGGCGTGAGTCCACTTCTTAATTCTGGACATGGAAAGAGAGATAGTGTGAAGGAGTTTGTGCAGTTGCATGAAGAGGAGAAAAGGTAAAACAGGATTTCTTACAGTCAGGAGAAAATCAGTGCTGTCCCCGGACAAATGTGTCCTTGCTGCTACCAGGGAATCCACGCACACCCTACCCATCTGAAATGACCAGGTTATTCAGCCAGCAAGATTGCATCCTGTTCTATCAGCAGTGCACTAAAAGAAAATTGGATTTATTTTTTAATGCAGAAAGCTATCTGGACCTCTTCTTACTGCTAGGAAATGTAAGGAAGGGCGTGAACATGCAGTCTGTTACAGAATTTCCTGTTCTTTTCTTGATTCCCAACACCTTTTGGCAAAAGGCAGGGTTAAAATTATAAACTGTGACACACCAAAACCTTACGCTGTCTTGAGCAACTGCTTGGCAGCAGCTGACATGCACTAGTGTGAATGCAAACTCTTCTTTGCACAATTCACATTGAATCTATTGTGACTACTTGGGAAAATAAATTAACTAGCTACCAAAACACATATGATTTTTGCTCCAGTATGCCCTAGAAAGAGTTACACAAGGTTATTTAAAAATACACATTATAATTTCTAATCTTAAATTATACCATCTTTAAAGTTTTAAAAGCTACACAGGACCAGATCCAGAACTAATTTCTGGATCTAATTTCTGTTTAGATCCCAATTGATATCGCTGGACTTCAATGGCTGGATGCTACTAAGGTATAAGCCTTCACAGTGGTATCATTAAGTCCATAGTAACAAGTGGCAGTGTTAATGTTATCTCATTACAGGGCAATCTTTACCCCTAGTCATCTTAGACCATTTCTTCAGTCACTGGAGAAAAGCTGGTGATACTCAATTTACCTTATGCTAAAGCAGATACCTAAATTAGGCAGAAAAATCTTCCCAGAAGTGATTATACAAGCATCCTGGGATCACTGGTTCAACTGCCCACCTGGCAGACATCTAAAATTAGGAGAGCTAACACCACGCAGCCTGTTCGCTCCTTCCATCCTCACTCTCAGTAGCACTGCTCTGGGCTTTGGTAGGCGCCCATAAATTAAGACAAGCCTCATGGGGCAGGTCTGGAGGACCTGCTAGTGAACAGGCAATAAATTTAAGCTACAGGACAAAAGGGAATCAAGGTTTAAGCAGAACTTGCTGGGCTTACTTTCAGTAATCGACAAAAAATTTGCTTTTGTGCAATAATCTTGCAGGAGGAATTTCCATCAGAAGCTGCATTATTTTAACGACTTCATTAAACCAGCATGAACTCAAATGGAAACTCTTCATTATGTTTAGGTAGGCTAACAGGATTATGTTAAATCTGTTTTTGTAATGTAAATGTAGAAGTTCATCCCCAAGCACCTTAAGTTAAGGTAAAATAAACTTTAAGAAATCTTCAAAGCCCAATTTTTTTTAAAGCAGGAGGGTTTTTAAAATGTTTTTTTTTTAGTGTGTTTTTTTTTTTATTTTTATTTATTTATTTATTTATTACCTTGCCAACTGATTTCACCCTTTATCTCTTTTGGGTTTATTTCTTCATACCCCTCCCTCTAGAAGGAGCAGCCCTCTCTGATCAAATATAAACATTAGACTCAAGCACCTTTCTGGGTTCTCCAACCTGCCTGGGAGAGGAATGGGCACATCAGCAGTATAATTAATGTTACCTAAAAAAACCCAGTGCTTGACTCAAGTTCACAGCCCCAGTTTCTCTGCAGGGACTGTCTCGGGTGTAGCAGAGATCTAGACATCTATGGCACGAGAAGCTGGTGAGATGAATCCCATCACAGGCATCCAGACTTGAGCCCAGCTCAGTTTTAAATCGATGTGGCTATTCCATAAATCAGTGTGTTTAGAACTTGCTCGTTTTCACAGGAATGCTGTGTTTGCTCCCAAAATGGGCTAACAGAGCTTTTCTCCACTGTCTGGCAGGTTCAGTTGCTTCTCCTCCAAAATCATTTGAACCACCTGGGTCCAAATAGACACTTCGTTAGCTAAGCCTCAACTTAATGTTTTCAGTTTCATATCAGCCTAACATAGAAAAACTGGGTTTGGAGGAGCAACTATACCTTTAAATAGCTCCGAAAACGAACACGATGCAAAAGGCTCCCGGAGGTATGTTTGTGTAAATGTAAGCATATGTTTCTGCATTTGTTTTCATATTAATGTTATTTTAGTATCTATTTCATTGCTAGCATTCAAAAAGACTTAACAATATCCTGATAGCACACATTACAGTCCTCCCACGTGAATTGTTCCCAAACGTAGCGATAACGCTTTTCCAGCACTTTATGCATCAGAAATATTTATTCATTTGCCTTCATGGGAATGTAAGGCAAAGCATATTAAATCAATAGCTATGCAGAGGATTTTGTTTTTCCATTAAGTCTCCAAAATAAAACTGACAAACTGATTAAACGGATCACATCTTGCAGTTTCCAAAGTCTGCTTTATGAGCTAGTCCATGATATTAATCAAATGCTCAGCCAAAGGAAAACATTGATCAAACTCAGAGGATAATAGAGTCAGACCCTTCACTGGTGTAAAAAGAGAATAATTCAGTATCTCTTCTTCAGTTTATATTGGCGGAATGTCTAGTCCACAAGCTTTCCACCGACAGCTCTTTTGAAAAAATCTATGTGTTAAGACACTGTGTATTTTCACTTTCCTATTCACATCATAGTAAAAGACTGAGATAGCAAGTTCTTTGAGGCAGGGATTTCCACAGCTGTCTACAACGGGCTGTGTGAATATACAGTTTCCACATACTAGAGGAGAAAGAGGTTTTCCCAACCCCAAAAGGGTCGCTCTTGCTGAAGACACGAGTCCCTGCACCTGTTTTCCGTTGCACTCTCAGCACGATGTGCTCATCGCTGACTGTAAAACCACGACCCTGGGCTCCTCAGAGCAAAACTGAGCATCAGAGCTGCGGCCAGGAAGGAATTTCCTGGAGATCTCAATGTTGGGGCTTTCTTAATATTCTTTTGTGGTAGGTGGCATGGTCTACTTCTAGGATCACTTGAAATTTTGCCAACGTCACCAGCGCACAAGCACCTGTGCTCATGCAGCAGCTGTTCCCACGACCCTTGGGTGTCCCAGGTCACAGGGCATTTCCCCAAAGACTAAAACACAGAATAAAAGCCACGAGTGCAACGTAACGAGAAGGAAATGTGAGATATGAGGATCCTAATGTATCTATAACAGGTAGGAACTGGTTTTGCAGTCGTGCTCACTTTCACATCATCTCATCAACAGGACCTCTACGTGCCTGCTAAGCCTGTTATCTATAAAACCATAATCCCACAGACAGACCCCACGTGTCTGCAGTGCCAAACGATAATTTTTTAAAAAACAACAAACAA
>WEIS01060959.1:0-32309 GCA_013389965.1 Todus mexicanus | reverse complement strand
GAGAGGTGGTAGAAGCTCCATCAGTGGAAACATTCAAGGTCAGATGGGATGGGGCTCTGAGCAACCTTATCTAGTTGAAGATATACCTGCTCCCTGCATGGGGGTTGGAGTAGATGACCTTGAAAGGTTCCTTCCAACCCAAGCTGTTCTATGATTCTATGTCACTGGCAGCCATAAGAAAGCCGGAATCATCTTGGCTGCTAAAACCATTCAGTAACTTACTGTGTGTGTTTCAGTAGCGCTAATCAGAGCTAGAGTTGGCCAAACTAAAATTCTATTCACTTCTTCACCAGTCAATGGAAGCATGGGAATGTCTTCTGGAAGCTCGATGAGCTTTCATTGCACAAACCAGGAGGATTTCCCTTAATTGAACCTGACCTCTAATATTTTATTGGTTTGGGTTGCTTTTCTAGTCTTCTCTCTATACTGGGGGATGCAACCTTGACCTTCTGAACCCTGAGCTGAGCATCACAGGCTGCACACTTGAAATGTTACAACTTCAGAGGCATTTCCTTTGCCAAAATGGCTGCCAGATTGACCAATTTTAGTGTGACGAAGGCCTTTTTAAGTTTCTCAAGTAAAAAAACCAACCCTGTTGCGTGTAGCTGTTTCTGAGTGGAAGGATATGATTTGTTTCTTTTTCTGGGATAACTGTACTGGAGATTTCATGTTATTGATATGTAAGTTTTCATTTAGCAATATGTTTATTAACACTTTCAGCTGGTTTTCTACTTTATTCTAGAAATTAGTACTTCAGGTGTTTAATTAAAGCCTCTGGGATTGTATTGCTTTTTATTTCAGTTTCTCTTTTTAGTGTAAGAATATCTTTTGAATGAGTTAAAACCTTATTTTTAACCCTTAAAGTATTTTTAAATGGCTGGTTTGTGAGTCTGAGTTCTAAAATTTTAAATTTTACCAGCAAGATGAAGAGCAATTCAAAATTCTCTGTTTAGCATGCATGAAGCTTTTGATTATTGCTTGACTTCCATGTATTCTAATGAGTACTGTTTCGTCTTTTTGTTACTTCCAATTGGGAAATTAACTTCTAAGATATTCATCATCAGTGCATGTGATTTCAGCACTATCTTTATTTAGTATTGCACCGTTAAAGGAGTGGTGGGAGCACTATCCACTTAAGAGAAACAAGGCATTAAGAGGAAAACAGTCCATGTGGGGTAAGTTGAGGTGTGTGCTTGGAGCTCGTGGCTTTCTGAGCAGCAACTGCTATATAAATGTTGAGTCCTTTGCCCTGGGTAACTGCATAATCTCCTGCAGCTATAACACAGAATAAAAGTATGCTTGTGGGTAGGTAACATATAGTATTGAGGCCCCATCCCTGGAGACATTCAAGGTGAGATTTGACAATGCTCTGAGCAACCTAATCTTGTTGATGATGTCCCTGCTCACTGCAGGTGGGTTAGACTAGATGACTTTTAGAGGTGCCTTCCAACCAAAACCATGCTATGATGATTCTATGATGATTCTAGTATTGCACCTTCTACTAGACACAAGCTAGTTGTTATGTAGCGTTTGGGACCATCAAGTGGTACTTCTCACCCAAGGTTCATGCAGTTTGGGCTGCACAGATCATGTTTCCATCTACAAAGAAGTCTGTGTTAAACATTTCCTTGTAGTCAAGTTAGTGCAATCTGCATTTTAGGGTAGAGGATTGGTTTGAAGGAGACCATATTCTTCTCTCATAGTAAACAGTGTTTCCTGATTAATCTGGATAAGGGCTGTAGTGGTTGTCTTTGTATACATGTTCAGCTCAGTTCCAAATGGCCATGACATCTGAAACGCATAGATAAACTTGCATCTATCAGCGTTTACAATATGTGGATTCAGGGTCTAATCACTCACTTCTTTTGAGCTGCCATTGTTTGTTGGTCTCTGGCCATGCTGGATGTGAAACTTGAAGACTGAGCCCACTTTGAAATAACCCCAAAGTAACTAGATACTTGGTTTTGTTTAGTTTTCACTGTTTTGCAAGGGCAGGAGTCTGAAACCAAAATCTGATTTATTTTTTTTATTGCCTTTCTGAATATAAATAGATAGCACCAGTTTCATTCCTTGGTAATGTGTCAAGATGACATTTATCTTGGTGAAAACACAGAGGAGTCTCAGCTTTGTTGTGATAAGGAAGCCAAAAACTTAACACTACTTAGCTCTGGAGTGACAAGAGGAAGAATGGAAATGAGAATGAGAATTAAACCTTTTCCTTTTTTTTTTTTTTCCTCCCAGAATATTCTGATACCTTGTCAATGAAAAATAATTTCACTAACATATTTTAAAATTATTTTTCAGTTACCAGTTTGGCCAAAATATATGCTTGCTGGGTAATAGGACCTATGTGATGATTGTACATATGATGAATTTATGCTTGTATGAACATCACGTAGGAGCTTGAAATCAAAGCAGCATCATTAACAGCTGCATCGTATCCAGTTCAGAACCAGTGACAGTCCGCTCCCACAAGGAGCTTCCTTCACAGCACTGAGGGTTGTAAACCCTCCTGTGGCAATGTAAGGTTTGATGCAGAAGATTACGTGTTGCGGGGCAATAAACTGCCAGCCTCGGTTGTAGGCTGAGCCTAGACCCTTCCTCATCCTATTTTAATAAGAAAAATCTGGAGATTGATGGGGAACTTGCTGAAGTTAATTGAAAGACCTTAATTTGACATCAGTGGGACTCAAATTAGACATTGATGGTGCAGTTTTGTTGGCAAAAAGGCTGTTTTGTGCTGTTGTTTCAGGGTACTTCTGAAAAAACAGTGCACCTATGGCTGCACGTAACCATTTTCAGACCCTTTCTGTGTGCTAGTTTCTCTTTTATCGTGAATAGTTAACAGCTCTTTGTGCTTGCTGCGTGCATGGCTCCATGTGCAGCGCTATCGCTGGCTGCTGAAGAGCAGATTTCGAACGAAGCCTTTGGGTGTGTACCGAGAGCTCAGCCGCAGATGGGAAGTGCCTTTCCTGTGGAATTTAGATTAAAATTGTGACGTGTAACGTATCATTCTGCAGTTTGAAAATCTAGATTAGGTTGTAAATGGTAAAGCAGATATTTAAATTTTAAATACAGAATCTTGCTGGATTATATCTTTCTTGCCGGAGCTTGGTGCTCTCTGTTTACATTAAGGCAACTTCATGAAATTTTTACAGGAAAAAATTAAACACTGTTTTGACCATTAAGTGCGAGTCTAGGGTTGAAATATTACTGCGTATTATTTCCTGTAAATTCCCTGTTCATGTATGGGTGTGTAATGGTTTTTTCTTGAAGTGCGGATGTATCTCTGGCTGTGTCATCAATCATGCTTAAAATGAATGGGCTTTTAAAACATACATGTCACATTATGTGGTTTTGTGTTTAATTAAACTTGTACCTAATCCCACAGTTGTTAATCTGTCAAATTCCCAATCGAATTTATAGCCATCTGATCAAGGAGAGCTGGATAAAATCTCATATAAGGTCTTGAGGAAGTGCATGTCTCAGACCAATCTTAATTCCTAATTTTAAATAGTATCTTAGTGCCATGTAAGCTTTTGGTTATTTAGCAGTTAAAGTGCTTCCTCCCAGTTTGATGGTGAATTGCTGTATCTGTTTAATTTTTGTTGGATCATTTCCTGTCCACAAAAGATTCGAACTTAATTCTCAGCCTTTCTAGTAAACACTCAATAGATAGGAAGTTATAGCTTCATAATAGGCCACATCCATGTGGAAATCTGTAAACATCCTTTTACATCCCTTTTTTTTTTTTTTTTTTTTTTTTTTTTTTTTTTTTTTTTTTTTTTTTTTTTTTTTTTTTTTTTTTTTTTTTTTGAGAGAGAGAGTGAGATTTATTCATTAGTCATTCCTGCTACACTGTGTGCTTTGTGTGACAGCTCGGCTAGACAGGGCTTGGAAAATTCAGAACTTTCTCACTCAGTTAGCACACCAAGCTATAGCTATACAGAGAAGGTGTATCAGTTTGAACGTTAAGGTATTGTATGTAGCCTAAAAAGCAAACAGGATAACCTGATAGGCATTTTTGATGGCCAAAGGAAAAGCTTTGCATAAACACAGAAAACATCTAATGCCCTGGAAATATTTTTCTCATTATCGCTTTGGAAAAGGTTAGTATCAGGAATGGAATACATCGATGACCATAGATCAGATACCTCCAGTGGGCAATCTGAAACACAGTAAATTTAGTGCTGAGCTGATAGTCCTGTCCATAAGGTGATCAAAATATTTTCCTAGTTCACAGCTTGTTCTTTGCACATTGAAGAATATCAGTCTTAACCAATTCGGAGTCCGACTCATGAAGTTCTGTGCATGAGGTTCTTGCCACAGCGAGAACCCTGTCCCGCTCTACAACATGAGCTCCAGGAACCTCAGCGCAGCAGTGAGTACCTCTGGGTCTAGGANTCTTGAGACAATCACATCCCTTGAGCTCAGGGAATGGGACTGTTGCTTCTGCATCTCTCCTTTCTCATGCTAGCCAAAGAGCAGAGCGTGTTGCCTTCATCCCCACTGAATTGAGATTGTGGATTCAGTGTCTGAGGCCTTGAGGAGAACTACTTCCCATCATCTGCTGAATTAATCTGATTTCTTAAAATTTATTATTATTATTGTTTTTAATATCTGCATGACTCGTGGGAAGGCTGACAAGGACATAACTTCAGGTGAGGCCTTACGGTGCTGCTGCAATGCAAACAAAAGGAGATAAATTATTCAGCATGGATGCCATAAAAACTAGATTTCTTTGGAGAGCTTTCTCAAATCTCTGGTCAGTCTGCTTTTCTGTTCTTCCCTTCCTATTTCACTTTCATGCTTGTACCCTTTACAAAATAACTGTATTTCTGCATATCTACTCTCAGGTATTGGATGTTTGGGGGAAAAAGCAAGTATGGTTTTCCCAAAACCTTTTGGACAGCTGGTATAAGGAAGGAAATGGCCTGATTCGTCTGTTTCATTTACTGACAGTCTCCAAATACCTCAGACTGCAAAATCAGGAAAGTCTTTGCAATGAAAACTGTTTCAATGAAAGCAATACTTCAAAAAGGTACTTTTTTCAGATAGATCTGTGCAGAATCACAGCTAGATACTTCTTTCTGATGGATCTAATGTTATTTATGAGTTAGGAACTTGGTCTTTTAAAAGTGAATTCTGACTGTCCTTTCCCTAAAGTTCACTGTAATGTGGAGTGTCGTGGTGTTTGTGTTTATCAAGAATTAGCATTTTTCTCATGTCTTGTGCTTTCCATGATCCAAAAGAAGTACAGCTGGTTGGGTTTTTTTTTTTCCCAGATAGTGTACAGTTTAAATTCCTGCATGAATTAGCAGCCAAAGAAGATTCTGCAAGTCTCCTGTTTCCTAGCCTCATTTGGACCCAGGAAAAAGGAATCAAATCTAAAGCTTGCCCAGTTTTGCCACCATTCTTTGGTCTGATCTTGACAGTTCTACAAGTCCTGATATGTTCTTTCCTTAAAACAGCCAATCATTAATGCCCTTTTCCGCTTACATAAAGACTCAAAGAGATCAGTATCCAGTAGTCAGAATAAGTTTAAAAAACAAGGCACCAAAAACTTTATTTATGAGAAGATTCCTTGTGTATTTTTGATCTTGAATATAAATTACTCTGCAGCTTGTATTACTTTAGTCTATTAATAATCTAACCAACTTCTGATGAGCATATAGGTGATTAGTATCCTGTGGTACCCCGATAGTACCCTTTTCAGCAAAAGCTGGACACAGAGCTGTTACAGGTCTTGTCCCGACCTGAAAATAATACTGTGTCATTACATGGTTTAGTAGAAGCGGTAGTGAACATGGCTTTTCATGTGCCTATATTAACTGTGAAGTCGAAGCTGCCATCAGGATTCTCAGTCCTGTGAAGTCCAGCAGATGTGTCAAAATAGTAATATTCTGGGTAATAATTACTCAGACGCTCCTTCCTGCGTGATAGTGTTCACTACAAGGTGTCACACTGTCACCCTTACCAAACACTAGACTTGTCTCCTTCCCACACAGTATCACTTGTGCAGAGTTGCCTCTCAGCTATCCACTGGCAGAACTGTAGCACTATTGCAGCTGTAAGCATGTGACTTTCCAGTTGCAGATGACTTATTTCCTGTAGAAAATCCTAAAGGTGTCTTGTGTTGCAATGTCCACTGTGCAAATCATGAACACAAGTTCCCAAGAAACCACTTGTGTTTCACTGTGAGAAAACAAGAAGCACATCAAGAGATCATTTCTGTAGAATTGCCATCCTACACACAACTCCATTACTGGCTGTGGAGCAAGTTACAGTACCGACGTATAATGGTGGACTTTGAGGGGGTGGAGGTGAAGAGGACGCATTGGAAGAAAAGCTCTGATCTCATGGCACGTGGTCAATATCTGAATTAATTGTATATCTCTACCTTACTTCTGGAGTGACTGCAGAGCAAGAGATGATGGAGCCAAGAGCAGCAGCTCCTAACTAAGAAAAAAAAATAAAAAAGATTGCAGAAGAGAATGAGGTGACTGTTTATAGGCGGAGCTGTGTGAAGACATATCTGCAGATAGGAGTTAATACTGCCTACTGATTTTTAAATTGTAGAAGGAAACTAGTGGATAAATGACAATGATTATCTGTTTCTGTGAAACGTTTCTTGCTGGTAAGCATGAAGGGAGTTAGCTGCCATTAACCTCCTGCGTAGGAGCTTATAACTGATGGTGAAATAACAGTAGCTATCGAGAATTGTGTGGCCTTGAGGAAAAAGAGGTAATTAGTTCATATCTTTGGCTTTCCTTCCATGCAGTGGTGCTTTTTGTGGTGCTGCTTAAGAATCTGCTGCTCATGGGTGAAGGAGGAGGGCCATTTGGTGTGCGTTGCCTTGGCGCAGCACAGATCACTGTCCCAGACTTGACATATGCTTTGCAAGGCAAGCCAGCTTGGACATTAGTAGGGACATAGTGCGTGACTAATCTGAGAGCAACTTAGATTCTTAACTCTGATTGTACGTATGTGTGTCTCCTGGGACATTCAGATGGGCTCTTCTGATTTCGTTCTTCTCCAACTACCTTGTCATGCATCAGGCTTCCTAAGAAAGAAGGATGCTAATGATTTTGATCTCTAACTCTTATTAGGGAATCCAAAGGTGCTGCTATCACAAGACAACCTGTGTTTCTTGGGATTATTTGAGAAAACTGCCTGGTAAAATCCAGCCTCATCTGAAAACAAAGTTGTATGCCTGGAGCAACTAATTATGTTTTTAAAAGCAAAAATTATTTTAATTTAGAAGCTTCTTTCAGAATTTTAACATTGTTTTGTATAATGTTCAACTCCTTATTTGCATAGATCTCAAAGTGNTTTTTTTTCTTTCTCAGTGAAAGATAACTTAAAACTGCCGTTCCTCTGTCTCTGGCACAATGCTCAAGTAATCATTAGCCCCTAAGTTCCCCACTTCAAAACAAGTGGGGTTATTTAGTGAGTTGCATCCACATTAGTTGCCAAAGCCTATTCAGGTACTTATCTGACTTTGTTTTGTATACTCTGCCAAACATGTCAAGGCCCAGAGGATATTTAATTTAGGTGAATTGAGGAACCTATAGAGTGACCATAGAAACAAACGGCCTATGTACCCACTGACCTTATTGCTACCTTGCTGTTACAAAGTGATCTTCCTCTCCCAAGCACACATGACTAATCACAGCCATGGCGAGCTTCAAGGAGGTGAGCTCAAAGCGCTAGAGAAAGAGGACTGACAGAGATGTTTCACAAGCTGAGAGTTGCATGGTCATCATCCATGTCAATCAGGTTACAAGTAACGAAAGCTTCTGTGGTTTACATCCATGCCTAAATCTAATGGCTGTTTGTAATTGCGCTTACCTGTCTGGATTGGTGTTTTTAATGAAGATTACATTCAGAACTACAAATGCCAAATATTTAAATCCTTCTTTTACAGTCACTTGTGTATAACACAGACTTTCTCATTATCTATTTAAATAAGAAGCATAATCTAGTTATTTAGCAACATTTTCTTTCATGGAAGTAAGAACGGAAACTTGAAAGAACATGATTACTCATGTTGTTGGTTTTCCTCTTGTAGGGCTACAGCCAATGAGGTGCTTAAGGATTTAAACATATATTGAATAGGATTTAAATGATAGATTCCTAAATATCTTTTTTGGATTTGTCCCTAAATCTTTCAACAACAGTCACCATGTTCATCTTCACAGTTTTTGACAGCTGAGAAAGCTACAAACTGTCTGTGTGAAAGCATAGAGATGAGAGCAGAAGAATGCATGTATTAAAGGGAAGCCATGAAAATGTTAGACTGCTTTTTACTAAACCAAGGTGAAGTTTTCCCTACTTGTTGCCCAGAAGCCTGGGAAATAGAAGAGGAGGCAAGGCCAGAGTCTGTATCCTCGGCAATATGGGCTTCCTCTCAAAGCCTTGCGCAGTCACCTGCCTCTGAAGAGCAATAAGACAAGAGCCATTGCTACCTCAGGTCACTAGTGTTCGCAAAGGGAACTTGCAGCTCACACAGCCTGGGTCAGTATTCACCTCTCCAGAGGGATGTAGTCCAGAGGGATGTGCCAGCTGCTTCCTCCTCAGACACCACTTACTCCTCTGAGGAATCTAGTAGTAGTTTCATAGTGGGAATGAGTACTTCCCTGGAAGAAATTGGCGACACGAAGCAGATGATGCTGTAAGTTTATCTTCAAGCAATTGCTTGTCAAAGGACTTGTACCAATATACAGGGACTCTGCCTTCCCATATTGCCTGGCCAGAGTCTGGGTACTTCTTGCTGGGTTAGTTTCTGCCTTGTGAACATTCAGGGCATGTGCCTGTTCACAGACACTGTAAAATACAGTTGCTGGAGTCTTAATTATGAGTTGTACAGAACTGGAGGGACTCTAAAAAGTCCCATCTCATCTCCCAGAGAAGAGAGTGGCTTCAGTGTTTCCAGAACCCGTATACATTTCTGACCTGCTGTTTTTCACACCTGCTGCCAGCAGTGCCTTCCTGTCCTGGATCCCACCAGGGGAACATAGTGCAGATCTCTGCTGAAGCACTCGTAAAGCAAACACTGCCAGTGATAAGCTGCTTGTGTCACTCTGTGAGGGAGGAGCGTTGATGGGGATTTTTGTGTGGAGATATTTCCACGCAACACATCCGCCTGCCGACACCTTCTTCACTGTCCTGGAAATTCCCTCCAGTCACTGAGCAACATCGCTTGGCATTGACTTATACTGAAATTACATTTCCTTTCACTTCTCTGAAGGTCGTCCTTCTGCCACTGGTAGGTTTTTACCCCATACCTCTTTCTCCACTGTTTAAGATTTCTTCTGAGGTTCCTACACAGGGATAAACATTTGAGCCACTATGCATTCCCTTCAATATCTAAAATGTCATGACTCACAAGGGGACCATTTAATTTCATAGTAATACTGGTGTCTGTGAGAAGTACCTATAAATAAAAATCTAGACAAAAATGATACTTTTCATGCTTTTTTTCTGAGCACCCTCCATCAAACTGAGTCTCTCCTCTCTGAAGACCACAGAGCTGTCAGGTGGGCAGAAGAGACTGAAGCTGGTCTGCTTATCTGTAGGCTCTGCTGAGAGCCACTGGGCCTGCCCCACGGGTATGTGTCGGGGACCGCAGGTCCTGCTGTCACCTCATACATCAGCTGTGCTCTGAGCAACAGTGCTAATGGGTGAGGGATATTCCCCAGCTGGGCATGGACCTGCTATGAGCACTCCCTGGCATTCCTGGCAAAGAGGCAATTGAGGGGGTCATCTGGAGAAGCACCAGGGTTTGCTTTTCTAGTGTATGCTGGGGTTTGCTTTTGTTCAGGCTTTTGGGCTCGTTTTCTTTTCCTTTCAAGGGTTTGTTTTGCTTTGGAATTCAGACCACTATGGTAGCGTTAAGGCGAAATGAAAGGTTGCAGTTCATGTCTAGAGGTTTTCAAACAAAAAGATTAAATGCTTTAACGTATCCCTTTTACCTTTCCAAAGGCTTTCCATGTATTTTCACTAAGGTGTCATATTTTATGTTAGAAGAGAATACTTGTGATTTTCTGAATGCAGCTTTTGTGGTGGATTCAGCTACTCCCTGAAAAGGAACCTCTTCCATTTTACTGACAGTAGGAAGCAGCTGTACGTGCTTTGTGTTTTTTCCCTGTCTGTGGGAGCCTGCTCCTATAGAAATGAGTGGGAATTTTTCCATTGATGTCATCAGGAAGGATGATCAGACAAAAGCAAAGTTTCTGCACTCAGAGTCTTTGGTGATGTTGGTCTTTTTGATGTAAAGCATCTGGTTTTGCCACTGGCAATGAGAATCATGAGTTCTGGATGCAGAATTATGACCAAAAGTACATTTCTCCTCTACTTTGAATTTGCTGGCGCACAGAGATTATTGTTAGAAGCTCTAAAAGACAGAGGGTGTAAAAACCTGAAGGAGAGGAAAACCACACATAGCTGATGACTATTTGCATTGTGTGAACACTTAATGGCATGAAGTGGGCTTAACAGAAGCAAAAACCACCAGGAGCAATGAAGATTTGGCTGAAAACAGGTATAGCACTTCGACATTCCAGAGATTTAGTACCTGTGATTTAGCTTGCTCAACTCACCCAAGTCTACAGTTATGCTTTTTTATGCAATGTTGAATATCAGTTTTCAGGTTGTGGGTTGTTTTCGTATAAAAGCTACCTTTTTTTTTCTTGCTAGTATTCATTTCATGACAGTTTATTTCGTGCCTATGGATGTGCTTAATAAAATCATGCATCTGCTAGATAAAAAATAGAGCTTGTCAAAGTTCATCTCTGAAGGCACTTTGTTGTGGCTTACTGAACGTGAAGGACTAGTAGATAAATTCAGTCATTCAGAGTCTACAGAGGCTAATGTTTCAGTTAGCCCAGAAATCTTGCTCTTTCAAGTCCAGAGCTTCAAGAAAGGTTATTTGCTGTGTTTTGTATATACACAAGTAAGTATAGGAGACCTGATAGGACTGTCTGTGCAAGATGCGTCAGCTGGAGCATTGCTGTATTCATCCTTAGTGCCAAGCAACTCCAATTACTCTTTGGTCAAACAAACTTTTTATTCATTGAGGTGCAGTTGTTTGCCAGAGCTATTTGCAGTCATGTGGCAGAGAGGGCACAATTAATACATTGTAAAAATGAATTATTTTTTTTATTGGTGTACGCTATGGAGATGTAACAGAGCCCCGCTGGCAGTGATGTGAGGAGTGCAAGGTCAGGATGAGAATCTGCCAGATATTAGCAGAGCACTTGAAATTCTCCAACTAGCAGGAAGGAAAAAGTGTGCATGAGAGAGCCCGTGGGAACTGTATTTTTGTTCAGCAGTGTCCGTTAACATTGTCAAACTGCTTGTCTGAAACTGTTAAGACTGATAAACTGCCAGTAATTATCATGTAGAAAATTAGAGGCTGCCAAGACCATCACACGCATCACATGTGTTGGTTGGACTGGTTTGAAATTACTTTGCTTAAAAAAAAAAATAAATTCCTGAGCCTGCATCTGCTCCAAGAATAGCACTGAGTTTTAACACATGACAGTTGGTGCTGGCAGTAGTTATTTTTGTTGTTCGGAGTAGGCTTGGGGGATGCTTTCTTGGAGTGCGTCACTACTGCTGTTTACCTTTTGGGTAACAGGGCTACTGAGACCTCTGAATATTTGCAGCAAATCTAAATAAATAACGGAAGCTGGTGGGGGATCTCCCTTTCCTTTCCCTCCTTGCCTATGACACTGGGGAGAGAGAGAATTAAAAATACTGGTGGCCAGAAGGAAAGCTTCCTTGTTTTGCAGTTGATTAGCAGCCACTATGAAAAAGCACCGATGCAGACTGGAAGAACTGAGCAGGGCAGGGCACGAGCTTACAAGCAGCTTTGGCTGCATACCACCATCGATTCATCTCCTCCCAAACGACTCGTATGTAGAAACCAGGGCTTAAGGGAGAGCTAATCTCATCCTTTTCTTCCTGAAGGAATCTGAATGCAGCCATGACCAAGAGCTACAGACAATATGGACACAACCATATCACACAGCTGTTGCTGAGAAGGGAGACAGGGATGTTGAAAAGGCCATGTAGAAGCTTGCAAGCTTGCATGTTGCTTTTCATACAGAGATTTGCAATTTGATCGGTCATCAATGAATAAGTTGATGCAAAATCTCTGTGAAAATCATCTGTGAGTCTGAAGGACTCCAGGTTTGAACTGCAAGAGAGCCCAAGAAATTGTCACTTCTATTTTAGCTTGCATTTTAGTGTATGTACCTTTCTACTTGCACTGAATGCAAGGGTGTAAAAACTTTTGGTGCTCTTTGCTTTTCACTCCAGGCTGTGTGGCTCAAGATAGTTGTTCTGGGGTAACACAGCCAGCCTCCAAAGTTCCTCCTTGCTCTTGCTCTCCTGCACAGCTCACCCACCACTGTTTCAGAATTTAAACCTGAACAATCTGAACTGATGGATTTTAAACCCCAGTGTTTCCAGGACCCAGCAGTCAGTGCAAAGTAACCAACAGGCAATGAGTTGAACAGAGTTAGTGACAAATTGCAGCAGAACAGCCTCTGGATCTAAGGGAGTGGAATAGCTGAGGGGTTTACTTCATCAGCGTTTCCAGATTATATTAGTCCTACACCTTTACAATGAGCGATGTCACGTGTCAGCTTAATCTTAACTCTTTGTGGAATATGGAAGGAGGAATTCTTCTTTTCAAACAATATTTCAAGTACTGTGAAGCAAGACACTTATGACTTGGAGAGTACCAGATATCTGATATGAAAATAAAAGGAAAATGTGTTATGTTTCATTATTTTATCTATGTGAACATTTTCATGGGTCTAGTTCTGTTTGTCTAAAATTATAAACAAATTTAGCCTGATATAATCTTATTTTAATTATAGACAACAAATACTATTATGTTGGGCAACAAATTGGCTTAAGGTAATTCTGACTTTAGAAAATAAGATTGTAATCAACAGATTTATAGTTTAATAAAGTTTCATGATGTATGTATACCCTATAGCTTTTAGAGCTTTAGTTTCAGTTCAGGGTTCCCATTAGTCTAATTTCGGTTTATTGGCACAATCATTGGATTTAAGATATGCCCTTTTTTCTTTTTTTTTTTCTTTTTTTAACCAACAAAGGGTGTCAGTGTGAGATACTGGAAAGAAGCAGTATGAGGCAACCATCTGTGGGGGGTTTTATTGCAAAGCTGTTGATGGATGAGATTTACGGACAAGGCTATGCAGTAAGAGAGAGCCTCTGTTTTATCTAGAGTTTGGAAAGAGCAGGAGACAGTGAAGATATGTAGAGTCCCAACTGGAAAAGAAAGTGAGATTATTTTAGTCTGAAATAAAGCTTTTGCCAAAAAAAATAGAAACTTGTTGTAGATCAAAACATGTTTGGGTTTGGGGCTTTTTTTGCTTTTATTTTTTTGCCCACTAGTTAGACCTAAACTGTTAGGTTTGAACAGTGGGGTACCATTTGGTGGCCAAACATCTCTGGTTTCGAGATGTAAAAGTTCAACGGTAGAACTCTCACCGATATGGATGTAGAGAATTAATTGCATCTTATTTGTGGAAATACTTCAACAAAAGAAATTGTGGTTTTGTCTGTTTGCATGCGCATATTTTAGTTGCTTATTTATCTGTTTATCTACTCTTAGGTACTTTGAAACAGGGAATCTGCTCTGTTTTGCTTTTTTTCCAAAACAACTTTTTGTTTTATTAAGAGAAGTCACGTGCCTGCGGTTTGCTTAGCTTCTTATATGAGCAAACTTGTAGAAATAATTCATTAAGCTTGAATAGGAAGTAGACCATGGATCTGGGTCACTTGTAACAAGTAGGTGAGATATTTGTGTGCTGATTTTGCAAACATGATGAGGTGCATATACAGAAGTGTGGTTTTCCAGCTGGTTGGCTGTATGTGATCAGGATTAAAGTATATACACTTTTATTTCATAGAGTGTACAAAACGTGAAGGTATGTGAACACACTGGTTTGGGATCTTCTGAGGGGCTAGCTGGGGAGAGACCAAGATCTCTCCCTCCTGGTTTGTCCCTGTGCTGTTTCAAGGAATTTTAGTCTTCCTGAGGTATACTTGGATTAATGTTGGCTAAAAGCTTGTAATGAAACGTATGTGGCTGGAGGAGCCTGGAAAGAGTAGTCCATCTCAGTTATATGTGTCTCTTGGTGGGAGGGGCACACCTTGGAGCTGCGAGCAATGGGCAGCGACACAGGCAGCTCTTTCACTGTGACTGTCCAGCCACGGGGACTGGCAAAGAGTGATACGACTGTGTAGGGGCTCAAACTATGAGTGACCTTTTGTGCCAACTGCACAAGGACATCTTATCTCTAGCATAACTGGAGGTGGCAGGGTGTATGTCGGGGAGCAGCTTCCTTTTCCCCATGCCCCGCTTTGCCTATGCTTTTAGAGCAAAGAAAGTGTTTCTCCAGTTAGAAAGCTGCATTTCACAAGGACAGGAACCAAGAGACAGTTCATTTCTATGGAAAGCTGCTATAAATAGCTTGCTCTGTTAATATAAATTCTTTCACTAAGTGAGTCCTACAAACAGGGTTTTGTTCCAAGCCTACAAAATGTTTTGTATGCTCTTGTCACTTCATACGTGCTTGTTCAGATGCTGGTGGCTCCCCCCTCAAAATGAGTGGTAAGCTTGACGCTTGCAGGATGACACTGCTCCGTTGGTGGAATGGTGGACTCAGCCTTCACAAACAGACCTGTTATGGCTTGGATGTTCTACATCATTGACAGCAAAAGAACCACTGGACATTTTTAAGGCAAGTGGGGCAGATCCTACTCAAGTCCACAAGTCCACGCTCATCAATGTTTAAACCTTCAGCTAGGCTGCAATATTTCCTACCATCCTGTTCTTTCCTAATGCTTGCAGTTAGTCTGGGTCAGAAGCTGTAGCTACTGCAAGCCTTGGAAGCTTCTCAGGGCTTTTAGGAAGCTTGTAATTGCTCCACTGTGAATCCTGTAGTGAGAAAGAGCTTGCTCAGGAGGAAAAAGTCTTCAGCTACTGTTAGTGCAGTGGAAACTCTAAGGGCATAAATGGTCCCAGATGTATGATACACATCTGTCACCCTGCTGAACTGCAGTGGTTTATTTTTTTCCTCTTACACAGTCTGGAAGCCCTCTCCTTGGGAGAAGATTTTCTGCTTCTGTTCAAACACGTTTCTGCATTTGACTGTCTGATGCTCAGTCTGCATCCCTTCCCCCTCTTCGCATGAAATGGCAGCCAGTGAGCTGTTGAAATTTTAACGGAGCTGAAAGATGTGACCCAGAGGTGTCTGTCTGGAAAAGGGAAGTGATCTGGAGTTCAGGCAGTTGATGATACACGTGTGTTTATGAGGAAGAGTGCTCTCTCCTACTTCCTGTCCTTTTTTTCAAATGCATCTGCCTGCCTGTGGAAACTGCACTGTTCTCACTCCCCATGTGCATGTATGACAAGGTCAAATACAATTCCCTTTCTTGATACCCTTTCATGCATGAGATAATTCAAACTATTTGCTATAGCTGTATGTCCACATAGGTGGGTTAAAAGTGGCACAAGCAGTGTATGGTCATGTGCATATCTTGAGGAGAGGAAGCAGACCAAATGAACTGGTTGTCGCTCAAGGTGACTACTGCAGCGTGGTGAGAAAGGCATGTTGATGTGGCAGGTAATATTTCTGCATAGGCTGTCCAGCTGCAGTGCTGGTGGCTTTGTGGGACTGTCGTAGTTTCAAATTCTGTTGACACTTTGCCACTAGATGTAAGAGTATATGTGAGAGAAATGAACTTGACGTTTTTAGCATGTACAGTTTCATTTTAAAATATGACTATTGATTAACTGTTGCTGATGATGATTACTGTTGAAATCTTCACAACTGGCCCTTGCAATGGCTCCCAGATTGTGCAAATCATTTTTGGAGGGGAAATTAATTAGCTTGTTTGCATACTCAAAAGAAAAAGAAAAAAAAACCACAAACAAAACAACCTCTTGCCTTTTTGTGGCTCTCAGGCACACATCCCTCTTTTTTTTCCATAGGATTGTTATGGATATGAACTTCCAGGAATTGTACTGTCAGCCTGTACAATTCATACATTTTGCAGAGTTCATAATCGAATGTGTTCGCGGCTGAAAGTGGCACACGTGCTGCTCTGAATGCTCCCTCTCAGATGTCTCCTGCTACTGGTAACCCATATTCTGCAGCTGGAGGCTGCGCTCCGGGCGCCGCATGAATGGCGCGTCTTGTGTTTCGGCGAGGCGGAGTGAACTTGATTCTAGGTCAAAATCAAATGTGACATTTCCTAAATGCGCGAGTCCAAACTAGTTACAGCACTAAAAAGTGTAGCCTGTGAGTGCTTTCTCTGTTATCTCTCAGCAATTTATGGTCTATTTTTCTGAGGGCAGAGGGGAGGTTGAATGTGCTTTTTTTAATCCTGATTACACCTGCAAAACTGAAAGTAGGCAGAAAATAAACCAGTGCTACCTCATCACTTAGGAGTGTGAAAGACTTACCATTACAGTACCAAAAATCCACTTTTCTTGTTTCAGGGTGAGAGTGTCCAGTTTACAGCCAGTGGCCTAGATAAGACCTGCCAGCACAGCTCCTCAAATCTGCAGCCTGCTCCTCCCTGTTCCGTTCTTCTTCCCCAAGGTCCTCACAGGCACAGCAAGAGCAGGCAGTGACCCAGATGCGCTGCTCTGAAAGTGCCATTTGTTTCCAGCACTCAGCATGCTCGCGGATTTGACACATGGCTACACATGCATCCATCACTGGACCAAAATACACATCCCCAGTATTGTAAGGGGTGTTGTATCAGCTAAGTGACTGCTGACAGGGCCAATAGCTGCTTGCATGTCCCCTGAGGTGTGTGAGTATGTGGGACACCTGCTCTCAAAACATGGAAGGATTTATTGAGCCACAGGATGCAGAAGCTGGCTATATGAATAATTAGAAAAAATTTTTTGACTGCTTAAACTTTGCGGGTGGTTAACAGGCAAGCATTTTGCTATTATGTGCTTTGCTGCCTGTCATGCTATGAAAAAAGAAATAAGGGGAAAGGCCTTTTTTCAGTTCCATTTTTGGCTGGATGTGCAGGGCTGTGTTTCTCCTCTGTTCTTCTGTCTATACATTTATTTCTGATTCCTTTGCCTACAGAGAGGACTATTGCATGTATGTATATAAATACGCTTTTCTACACATATATTTATACAAAAACATCATAGAGTGATAGATAAGTAGATATATATCATTCTTAGGACTGGAACATAACTCTCCCTGAATTCCCTATGGAACTCTTCCCTTGTCTAAGCTATAATAACCACAATTAGTCTTTCTTCACTCTTTGTGGATACCAAGCCATTGAGTCTTATTCAGCATGTCTAAACAGATATCCATTGATACATCTCTTCCTCCCTCCACCTGCAGCTCTCCCCATTATCTCCTGCCTCTGTTGCCATGGACAACGCCAGAGTCCCTCAGTCAGGCCAAAATCTGTCCATCTTCCAATTCCCTCTGTCTTTACTCTGAGATCTGCAGATTCCTCTTGCATACTGTCTCATTAAGGAATGCCCTGTACTATCCAACCACACTGCTGAAATTCGCATCCAAGTGCTCATGCGATGTCTTAAATGAATGCAACACCCTTTTCTCTGGCCTCTTCATGTTACAATTCTGTCTGTCCAGAATGTCTTTGCAAAAGGATTTTTTTCAGTTTTTGCATTTTTTTAACAGCGTAACCTGTCCTGTGTGTTCCTTTAATGGCTATATTTATTCAGCACAAGTTGCTCATCTTCATCACCGAAGCCTCTTGCTCCCTCTCGACTTTCTATCTGTCAGCAAGTTCCAAGAGGGCTCCTCCAGCTACTCGTGATGCCAGTTTCACCAGTGTGCATGTGTTGCTTTTGAAAAAGCAGTTATGGGTTTTCTGCTGACCTAACCCACCGTCTAATATTGGCAGGGCTATTTTCTTCTTGTCCTTTAGGACTCTCCTTTTAAATACTCTCTTTTATTTTTTTATTTCTTTCCCCCTGCGATGCAGTTCCTGCTTCAAGCACTTCACCACCCATCTTTCACTCTTGGAGTGCAGTACTTCTCTTGCACATGTAGTAAGCACTTGTTAGAGAAATTTTAGACCTTACTGAGATTAAGGCCTTAACCAGCATCCTCTGTCATTGCAGGCTTTTAAAAATAGGCTCGACACACATGGTAATAGCAGCATTGTAACCATGGCAATGCAAGAAAGGCAGGGTTTGCAGGCAGGGATCTCTTACTAGACCAACTGGCGTGGCAGAGGGCTGGACCAGAGCGACGGGGGGGGGAGGTTTCAAGATGGGGAAGGGACTCGGACCCCAAAGCATATCTGTTTTCCCCTCGCTGGGCCAGGTGGCCTAATTAAAAGAATAACATAAGTGTGGTTGATCCTGCCTTGAGTGGGGAAGCATCCTAGGTGGTCATTTGAGGTCCCTTTTAATCCTGTGGCTCTTTTAATAGGGAGAGCTGACTTCTCTGCGTGCAGTGCATTCAAGCATATGCTGATCTTCTACTGATGCCAACAGAAGGTCTCTGAATATCAAGAAACCAGAATATCCTCATTAAGGGTCTGCTTGGAGGATGTGAGAGTAATATATTGCTCTTTGAGTGGAGGCTGACTTTGTACAGCAATAAAACATGAATATTAAACAGGAAGCCAATGACACTTCTGAAACATGCCTGAGACAGTAATCCAGATGCTGTTCAGGGATATACTGTAGCTCTTAAGCCTTATGCCTACGCTACTCCTTTTTTTCACTCGTTTTACTCTCTTTTTTTCTTTTTTAAAAAAACTACTGTATCTGCATAGTTGGGGGTGGGGTGAGGAGGGCATAGGAAGAGAAACCCCAGATTTTTTAGCCTAGTTTCATAAGGAAGCGGGGGGTTAGGCTGTTAATGTGTCTGCATGCCAGTCCTCCTCTCTATAACTTTGCAGACTGTCTCCATCCAGGGAAGGGGCTTCAGGGACAGCATCAGGCTTCCTGATCCTTTCTCCAATGCATTAGCTGCCGTGAGGAGACAGGCTGAGTGCAGGGCGGCAGGGGCAGGGTGCTGCAAGCATCCACAAAGCAGCCGGCCATCAGCTGCAGGAAGGCTTGCCCAGCAAATGTGGCTGGGTACCAGGCACCCTGGGGCGTGGGGGGGCCAGGAGCACTGGGATGGAGCCCAGGAGGAACTTGTGTTGTCAATTTAGCATCACAAGCCCAAATCAGCTGAAAATCCGTGTTCATTAATTCCACTGCTCAGGCATTTGCTTAATCTTGAAAAACAAAAGACAAATTAAGTTTAGGGAAGTGTTATACTGAGTAGTAATGATATTTTAAATCCATAGAATAATTCTGCAAAATAAATGCATTTCTGCGGGTTTTTTGTTTTGCAAAGATGTTTGTATTAACGTAGTGAAATCCTGGAATTACATGAACCTTGTGTTTATTGTGGTTCACATTGGGACGCTTGCTTTCTAAGAAGAAATCTGATGTATTTAAGGGCAGCATGAAAGAATAAACACTTGATCCTGCGCTTGAGGCTGAAGCATTATGTCACTGCAAAATCTTTTCATTTGTACTTCTAGTGTGTTGTCCTGAGAATTTAATTTCCTATTATTTTTGTTATGGGAGAGTCTTTTTTGGAAGCCACTAGAAAGCCAGGCTTTTCTTGGAAAGTAAACTGTCAAAATACAGTGACTTTTTTAGGTTGTTTGAGTGGGGAGGGTGTTGAGGTTTTTTTCTTTTCTGGATATAAAATTCACCAATATGAAATCTTATTTTAATAAGTAAATAAATAATCAGTGAAGTAGCATGAGAAACAGCCCTCTTTTTTTTCAGTTTTCCCCGCCCTCAGCTCATCAGTGATTTTTTTCCCTAGGTGTTGCAGTGATGCTTTTCAGATTTAAAGCTCTTATTCCCTTCCGCTTTGTGTTGCATGACAACCAAGGACCTTATTTATTTGCTTTACTTGTGTCACTATAAAATAAAATAAACCAGAATGTCATATTTTCTGTTCTGCCATTTCCAGTACTCTTGTTTATTTTGAAACTTCCAGACAGAGATAAAAACAGCTTAGGAAAAATGCTCTCCAGAGCAATCCTTTAAAGAGCCAACGAACATTGCAGATTGGTCCTAGAGCCTTTGCTTCCTTTCTGGGGAGGGAGGTGGGGAGAGAGGATGTTTTCTTCTTAGCTTTGCTCTAATCATCTGATCTGGGATTTGATAAGCTCCACAAGTCTGAAACTGCTACCTCCTCCCGTCTTCCCCCTTCCTGCCTCTCAGAAGATTAAAGTGAACATGGCAAAAAGGAAATAGTTTATTTTCAGCTTGTAGTTCATAGTTTACTTGCAGCATTTTCATTGTTTGTGGCTTCATCGTGTTGCTAGATTATTTTCTTACGAGGTTTACTTTTTGCTTCATGGCCTTGCTTTGATACAGAAATAGATTTACAAATAGCTCACTCTTGCAAAATTTCAACCTCTTTTCAACATCAGGAAATGTGACCACGTGGAGGTGGCATAGCTTCTGCAGACACACTTTGCCTTCCCTGCTCGCGGAGTGTGACTGTAGACTCTGCCACGCTTCCATTTCACTCTCGTGACACTTTTCTAACTACAGTAGTTAGAAAAACCAAATGTACAAAATGTGGAATGATTAATCCATTCAAGTGTTACAGGTATCAGATATAAATATTATTTGACATACTCAAAATGAGCTAAATCTATGAATTGACTTAAATACAAGAAGTTCTTAGTAATACACTGTTCACTTTTGACCCCAAGAGTTTGTCCTAGGAGTTTGTCCTAAAAATATAGCGTATTTGCTGAATGCCTTAAAGGTTTAAAGCCTGGAAGTAAATAGACCATGACTTGAGAGCATTTCTTCGCCCATGTATATTTTTCATGATTTCTTGCACAATGGGAATGGCTGATATTATACTATAGTATTGCAACATTAGCATATATATTCCATATATACTGTATATGTACATGTTCATTTTCATTGTATGTCATGGAAGTCTCACAATCGCTACCACTTGTTCTCGTATAAGACTTCAACTTACCTGATGTCTGCGGGAAATACAATACAGCAGATAGGAAACAGTCCAGGAGGTTCCTGAAATGTGGTAGGTAACTTCCTGACACAGGTGGGGAGTGAGACAACGAGGGAAGGCTTTGCTAGACCTGTTGTTTGTGAATAGAGAAGGATTTGTGGGTGATGTGAAGGTTGGAGGCCACCTTGAGAAGCCTTGATCATGAAATGGTAGTTTTCAAAACTTCAGGAGGTAAGGAGGGTGGTCAGCAGAACTGCCACCTTGGACTTCTGGAGGACAGACTTAGACCTGTTTAAGTGACTGGTTGACAGACACCTTTAGGAGGCAGTCTTGAGGGCAAAGGAGTCCAGGAAGACTGGATATTCCTCGAGAGAGAAGTCTTTCAGGCGCAAGAGCAGACGGTCCCAATGTGATGTAAGACAAGACAAAGCTTAGAGAAAGCCTGTGAATGTTGTTTACCTAGATTTTAGTAAAGCTTCTTACACTGTTTCCCACAGCATTCTCCTGGAGAAACTGGCTGCTCAAGGCTTGGATGGGCATACACTTCACAGAGTACAAAACTGGCTGTATGGCCAAGCCCAAAGAGTGGTGGTGAATGGAATTAAATCCAGTTGGCATCTGGTCACAAGTGGCGTTCCCCAGGGCTCAGTACTGGGACCAGTTCCTTTTAACATCTTTATCAATGATCTGAATGAGGGGATTGAGGCCACCCTCAGTAAGTTGGCAGATGGTGCCAAGTTAAGCAAGAATGTTGATCTGCTTGACACTAGGAGGGCTCTGCAGAGAACCTGGACAGGCTGGATTGATGGCCAAAGACAACTGTATGAGGTTCAACAAGACCAAGTGCTGGATCCTGCATTTAGGTCACAACAGCTCCCTGCAGCACGACAGGTTTGGGGAAAAGTGGCTGGAAAGCTGCTTGGCAGAAAAGGACCAAGGAGTATTGGTCTATAGCCAGCTGTGTGTGACCCAGCAGTGTGCCCAGGTGGCCAAGAAGGCAAATAGCATTCTGGCTTGCATCAAAAATAGCATGGCCAGCAGGACTAGAGAAGTGCTGATCCCTCTATATTTGGCACTGGTGAGGGCACATCTCGAGTACTGTGTTCAGGTTTTGGGCCCCTCGCTACAAGAAGGATATGGAGGTCCTAGTGTGGGTCCAAAGAAGGGCAACAAAGCTGGTGAAGGGTCTGGAGCACAAGTCTTACGAGGAGCAGCGGAGGGAACTGGAATTTTTTAGCCTGGGGAAAAGAAGGCTGAGGGGAGACCTTATTGCTCTCTACAACTACCTGAAAAGATGTTGTAGTGAGATGGGAGTTGATCTGTTCTCCCAAGTAACAAGCAATAAGACAAGAGGAAACAGCTTCAAGTTGCACCAGGGTAGGTTTACGTTGGATATTAGGAAAAATTTCTTCACTGAAAAAGTTATAAAGCCCTGGAACAGGCTGCCCAGGGAAGTGGTGGAGTCACCATCCCTGGAGATACTTAAAAGAGATATGGTGCTGAGGGACAAGGTATGGTAGTGACCTGGTAGTTCTGGGTTCATGGTTGGACTTGATGATCTTAAAGGTCTCTTCCAGCCATAATGATTCTGTGACTCTATACAATGTCTGTTAAAGCCCTGGACACTGATTAAAGTAGAAAAATGTCTATTGCATAAGTAGGGCTCTTTCTTAAGGGGAACAGGAAAAATTGTTTATAAAAACAATTGTTTATAATCCTAAATGTATATATTTACATTGCAATGTAATTGCACTTGTAAATGACCTTTACTGTTTCTACAGAGGCCTTATAAATACACTGTTTAGTCACTTTCTGATAAAGGTACTTCAGGGTCAATCCTGTATCTTCAGATGAAAAACATTTTCTTCTTCAAGACAAACTGCAAAATCAATTATTAAAACAAAAGCTTCTAAAATCTTACATTATGCTTTTTTGGTTTGGTTTTTTTTTTTTTCCCTTGCTATCTTTTTTAGCTTTAATAACTATTTGAGTTCTTATTTCTAGCCACAGAAGCGGTTCACTGATGCCACTGGGGTATCAGGCAGGTAAGGATGTGAAGGCTGAGGGTGCGGAGGAGAGACACAGCACTGGCTCCAGTCACTATGTCCCTGCCTCACTGGCTGCCCGTGCCCTCCCTCATCTCCACGGGTGCCCAGCAGCATTCCTAGGAGCCATCTCAGAGGGTTGGAGAGTGCAATCTATTTTTAGGACTATGGGCTCCATTCATTTATTTGTAAAAAAATTGTTTGGAGCATAGTACTTCTCATTTTTCTGCCAAGAGAAATGCGAGCATTCTTCCCGCAATTAATGAAGTCATTTTTCTACTCTTCTGAGAACTGAAGCATGTTGCTGTGATCACAAGCTCCTCATATATGAGTAACATTCACAGTCAAAGTGTGTGCTCAGTATTGAGCTGCCTAATAGCTTCCCTTATTGATCGCTCAGCCCTCGTGATTGCCGATGACCGCCTGACACAGGGATGGGCAGTTCCAGCAGGGTGGCCGAGGTCTGCAGTAAACATACTTGCTTTTGGCTTACTAAAAGATACACTCTTGCTTCTCTCCTAGGCAGTGCAGATAAATGTCAAATCTCCCCAGAATGATTTCAAAGGCCAGGATTTAGGAATGGACCATGAGTGCTGTTGCATTTGCTGTTCTGTCAGTGGTACCTTCACAGTGTTGTGTTCCACTTGCTCCCTATAAACACTAACTGTCCCACCAAGTGTTTTTTAACACTTTGGGCATCTTCTGATCATTGCATCCTCTTCTGCTACCTCTCTGTACGTATCTGCAACCTCAACTTGTATTGGCACATGCAGGAGGGCTTGATTAGATGGTGCCTTGATGTTTTCAGATCCAAGTTCCTTTATACTTTCAGCGCTGTGCTGTGTTACAAAGCAGGTTGATGTATGAAAAAGCAGCCATAAATGCAAGGAAGATTTAGTTTAGTTTATCCTGTTTGAAAGCTCAGAGAGGCAAAAGGTAATAATATCACTGATACTGAGCTGATACTATTAGGGGACTTAAACTGCCTGTGGGAGTGGAGCATCCCAGGGAGAAGGAGAGCGAGCGGTGTGCTTCGGCAGGGCTGCAAGCCACAGGACATGGGGACCAGCTGACAGCAGCGTGTCTGCTAAAGATAAATCAATAGATCCGATGTGTGAGGAGATTAAAGTGGCGCAGAAAAAGAAGTTGTTGAGCTTATGATCTTTAACACAGTTTTTGAGGTTTGTTCTCTTCATAGCTCCATTTTATAAAAGTACAAAAAGTTCAAGCAAAGCCTCTGTATTTTCCTGATGTTTTTTTCCTGCATTTCCTGTTTCTTAGGACTTGTTGTTGCTGCTGCAACAGTGACTTTGCATCTGAGTTCCTCCTGCTCCAAATGGAAAGGGCAGCAATTTGAAAGATGTGGTTTTTAGACAGCTGCTAGTTTGATGGTGCAAACAAACATTTTTGTTTTCATGCTACTAATTTCCTTTGGGACTCCTTTAAGAGAGGGACCGAGTTATCTTTATTTACATCCTGCAACTGCATGAAGCTTTCAAGTATCTGTTTCAGAAATTCAGTTACTTTCACACGGAAAAAATGCAGGGTGCTTGTCCTGTAGCCACTGTCCACTTCCCAAGTTTTGGTACTGTTGCATGAGAGGACAAACCACCAGAATGCTGCTGTTTAGTTTTAGTAGAGTGTTCTCATTATGTTGCTGGGTTTTTGACTCTGCTGTTGTCTGTGCCTCAACTCATTGCAAGAATTGCTTCCTTTGGGAGCTCCCTCTTTCTACACTCTGCTCTCCTCTCAACCCTGTTAATGCCCAGGCTTTTTCATATTATGTGCTTGCTATCTGGGATCCTCACTAAGCAAGGGATAGTTTCAGGCTAACAGGGAGGCTTCTGTTTCTGACTAAGAGGAAGCCTATAAGCTCCCCTTAAACTTTAAACGTTGCATTGTTGGACAGCTTTCAGATGTTCACGGTATAAGGGGCCTTTATATGTAATCTGGCATTGCACAGTAAAAGATGGCTTTATGTAAGTTAAGATGTGCTGTTCCTCAGTTCCTTTATAAACTGGCCATATAAAGTCTGCATGGAGGAGATGGTTTTTCCTTCTCGTGTTCAACATTTCTTTTAGAAGGGTGGGGCTTTTTTTTCTGCAGGTTTTAGTAGGATTATAAATCTTAAAGTGGTGAGAATAGGCAGAAAATGCTGCACCCTAGGCAAAACGAAACATGCATGCCTACGTACATTCATTCAAACACCAGTGTCAGCAGCCTCTCAGATAACTCAACCTGTCTAAAAAGGGTGACTCAAGACTCTGTTACTGTAGGGCCATAGTAACCTGCTACTGAATAATACTTTCTGGATTAATTGATGGCCTAAAATCTGTGTAATGCACTGTGTTGTAAAACAAGCATGAATGACATTAGAACGGATGAGAAAGGAATACTATTGCTCTGCAGACTAACCAACATTTGCTCTACAAAGTGGATCCAGCTCATTTACAGGTTACACATCCTGACCCAGATATGTTCATTTGTAAACTGTTCTCCAACCTGAAAACCTTCTTCCCAATTTTTACCAAGTAAAATAACATCCCAAGAAACAGGGATTCCTGCCCCTGCTCAAGGATTGACAAAACAGCAGCAGAAGCATGGTATTAATAGAAAACTGACAGATGCGTGTCATTATATAGATTTTCTTATGTGTTTGGGTATCGTAAACTGAATTGCATCTACCAGCATTTGAGAAGTATTTAAGCCCACTTATGGCTTCAGTCAGCCACTTCCTCCAGCTGGATGAAGCTCACATGAACTGCAACATGTACCAGACCAAAATCCTCCATGTAAATGTTTTCATGCCTTAAATCATGTTTTTATTGTTTTTAAATGGTGGGCAAATTGTCATTGAATAATTTTTGCTTAGACTTGATCCAAAGATCCTTGAAGTTGATGGGTCTTAATGGATTTGGGAGTGCAGGCTTGAGAAAAAGGTAGTTACCATGTCTGTCAGTGATTTCTCTTTTGCCTGTGGTAATAAACTTAATTCTGATCCCAACATGAACTGACGAAAACATATCTGGAGGCTGATGAGAAGAACAAGGGTTGTCTCATGAAGCAGGCAACGTCATGAAAATGAACATGCAAATGATGTGTGGTTATGCTACTTACCACATTCTGTTTCACAAAATACTTCTAACAAAAAAAAAAGAGTAATTTTTTGCATGAAGCTACATAAAAACACTGCTGGTATATGTGCAACAATAGGAAGAGAGTGTAGGTTTTGGTTAAAAAAAATCCAACATGTTGAAGATGGTGCTGCTTACAGGAAAAGGCTGTTCTTGGCAGATAAGCCTGATTAATAATAATAAGCCTGAGAGCATTTGGGGTTTTTTTTAACTTTCAAATCAAGTATTTTTGAGCTTCAGAGCAACTTTTCATGTCTGTTGGAGTGCTAAGTACTTTGCCGTGTCCTACCATTGAGGACATGCTTGGTCAGCTTTCACTTGGACACTGCTTCCATATTGGCAGTGATGTGTGTGTTTCACAGTTTGGGGTGACCCTGTTGTAAATGTTTCGGCTTGTGATGGGTAGCAAGTTGCAGCTATTTACAGGAAGCTGATGTTGCTTAAATCTAATACTGTTTAATCGATCATATTCTAAAACATCCTCATTCTCTATTTGATTTTAGATGGCAAGCAGAAGGGGATTTCAGTGTGAATTTTTTCAGAAAATATTTTAATTCTTAGCACTTTTCCTTCACTTGCAATGTCTCCTTCTCTCCTCACTCTTCCCCTGGCTGGGGTAACAAATAAACTTTTACTATATGCTGTTCAGTCTGTGCCAGAAGCCTGCTGGATATTAGCATATACCTTTGTACACTTATAGCCAGCTCTTCGTAACACAAGCAAATCACAACCTTTTATGATAAATTCCTTCTTCTTAAAGAACTATTTGTGAAAATAGACTTAGCTGAAAGAAATGCACCTTTTAATGAACAGTCAGATGGCTACCTCCAAGTTTTTTCCAAAGCACAGAAACTTGGGAAGGTAAGGTCTCTTCTATTAGTAATTCTGGTCAGACAAACCCTTTATCACCTCCTCTATTTATTATTTTAATTGCAAAAGAAGCCAAAATTGGTGTACTTTGAAGCCTACATTGATTTATTTTGCATTTCTTATGCTGTGTTCTCCGAAGTCAGCAAAGCTTTTCTGAAAAGTGCTGGTCAGAATTTGGAGATAAGTAAGATTATCCAAAGCTTTCAAGAAGAAGGAATGTTCCTCCTACATGATTAGGCAGATTGAAAATCATCAAGGCTAAATGTGAGTTTTGTACAGACCCCAGATGAATACAAAGGAGGAGTCAATAATCTGGTTTTCTCTGCAAACCACATCCAGCCCTTGCCCCCAGTTATGCAGCAAAAAATGTTCTCATTCCCTTCCAAAAGTTCAATAGATCTTGCAAGGCTAGAGACGTGGTACATTGTATCCCCTTTACCAAGCCCTCTTGATAGCTTTTGTCATACATGGTCTCAACAGAGGGCTTGGACTAGGCACCTTTAGCATGTATTAAGGCAGCTGCCTGGAATCCAGCATCATTAGAGGGGAATTTTACTGTTGGTTGAAACTAGCCCTGCAGCCAAATAAGCAAACCTGCTGTTTCCCAGGTCCTACATCTGCTCGTCCATCCTTTCCTCCCTTTTTCCCTAGTGCCAGCATAGGCTTTTCTTTTGTTGTTGTTGTTTAGGGTTGGGACTTTTTTTGCAGTATTTTGCGAACTGGACTGAAGAATTCACCCAGTTCATTTTAATCCTGGTTGCTCCTCCAGCCCCATTTGCTGCACAGACATTTGTGCTGGGGGGGAGGGAGCGAGTGCTACTGGGGCTGCATCCAGAAGCTCCGCACCAGTGCGGGGAGGGGCTCAGCCCCTTTTGGCAGCAGTGCTGGCCCCTGTCTTTCAAGTATTCATTGGACTGGCAGCGTGGAGTACAGAGTTTCCCTTATTTGTCACTTCTCTGGGGAAATTATTAAATCAGTCTCTTGGTGTAGAAGAAAATAATGAGCTAATCTGGAGTCGAGGTGCTATTGGACTGTTTTGGACCTGGCTCGTCTCTTAAGCTCCTAACTTTTCTGCATGCAGATGTTATCCAATTAGTTCGGAGGCAGAAGTAGAGTTTCTGGGCTTGATTTTTTTCTTTCCAGGCCAAATGCCTGGAAGCTAGGGAGGGAAATGGATGGCACTGGAATAATAACCACCTTCCCCGAACCTGAGCAAAGCAGTTAAGACTGATCTTTCAGTGCTTTCACAAATTCTGCCAAGCTGTGCAAAAGGTGTTGGGGGAGGAGGAGGTGTTGGGTTTTTTTCTTTATTCCTTGATATGGCCAGAAAGTAAGCAGAGAAGATGCATTGGTTTGTAGCTTTGTGATTAAAAATGTCTGTTCCTAAAATCTTTCACAACAGCCTCTTGTGATTTGTAATGATACTTTTCTTTTTCCTTTTTTTCTTTCTCCCCCTGTCTTGAACTCTCCACCCAAAATGAAGTCTCAGCCTTATGAGATCAGAGATCTCATCTTAGGAGATGCTTGCTAATCGGGATTTAGAGCAGTGTAATCCAGTTGCCATGTTTTAAGGAAGATTTATTTGGTTATTCCTTAATAGAAAATTTATTTTCTTAGCTACTTTTCATGTAACGTTGACCAATAAAAGTAATTTGACCTAAGAAGCCATTCCCTCTTCCTTTCCTGTGGATGCCTACGGCATCCTTCAGGAGAGGTGCTGATGCAGAGATCTGCTGCTTCTGCAGCTGAGGCAGGTTTCTGCGATCAATAATGCAGGGCTCCAAGTCATCTGTGTGTAGCTGTAAAGTTACTCATGTAGCAGTAATTTCACAGATGCCTCCCTTGTGGAAAATGCAGCCGTGTACTTGTGGGGGAACAGGAGTTTAAAGCAGTTCAAATTCGGTTTGGCTTCACTGGTGTGGGCACCTGGCCACTGAAATGTGTGTCCTTCTCCATTTCCTGTACAGTTACCACTCCCAAACCTGAACCAGCAGAATCATAGCTCCTCCATCTTCTAGGAGTTTACAAACTAAACGTTTTAATGTCATTGTTAGTCTGTGCTCTGTGAGTTGTTATTTCAAAGATTTAGCCTCAAGGAAAAATAAGGAGTAGCTGCCATTTGAGATTTACTCAGGGTTGGCAAAATGATGGCATTTGTCACTTCTGCTCCCCATCTTCTTCAAACTGGCCCTAGTGTGTGTCAGACTGGATATTGTGTTGACATGTTCTTCCTCTTTGTTCTCCTAGAGAATGCCAAGTAATTAATATAGTTTAAAAGCATGGTGTGGCACAAACCCTTTTCTTTGTCTAGTTTTCAAACAAGAAGGCTGTTGAGAGCCGTACATGCGTCATATTTCAAACCAGTTTGTTAAAGCAAAATCACTAACAGATACCAGATTGACCAATTTTTTTAGGGCTTGTTTTAAGATAATTGGCACACTTGCTGTATGCTGCTGCATGTTTCATGTTGTTGACCTTGTCTCCCTGAAGTCTGAATAGCTGTCGTGTCAGTGACTGTGATGTGTCTGAGCAGTCTGAGGGAGTCCTGCAATTATTTCAATATTTTGCATAGTACCGGTGGTATTTAATAATTAGTCATGAAGGTGCAAATCCAATTACCTCCTTCCCTGAAGCAGGAAAAATGGTGGAAGTTTGGTGATAAATGCTAGCAGAGTGAGAAAGAAGTGTAACATAATTTGTCGTGTTTCAGTCACTGATTTTTTTCTTTCCCTTTCTCTTATTTTACAGGGCATGTTTTCAAGCCGTTTTTGAGGAAATGTGGTGAATGTAAACTTGCTCTGGTTGGGGGGGAAATTCTGGTAAGTAGTGCTGTCTTGATCAAATTTGATTTTCAAAGAGAATTTCAGAAAAATTGTTTTAGCTTTTTTCAGGTTTAATTTTTTTGAGCTGATGGGAAATACAGAGACATAATTGATTATATGTGTTTTTCTTCCTCTGGTATGGAGAGTTGCAGTATGAGAAGCATTGACAGAAAACAGCATGCTGGGCCTCAGGGCAAGGAATATAGTTTCATTGGCTCTAGTGGCATCTGTTTATTGTGTTTGTAGCTCTTATATTCTGCTGAAGAGTGGTTGAGCTAAAGCCTACAGTAGAAGAAACACAAAGGCCTGATTTAAAAATGAGGGAAACAAAGAAGCTTACTAGTGGTACAAAAAATCAGGAGCAAAAATAATGCAGAAGCACATCCCTCCTAAAATAGCAAGGGCATCCAGCCACTCTGAAATCTTTCCATCCATAACCAGAACGTCTGACTGCTACACTTTGCCACATGGAGCTAGGATGATTTGCTTATGCTTGAGAGATAAGGAGGTAGTTAATGCTGCTGTGTGCTATACCAGTTTTCATATTCTTTCTTTCCATCCCGTGTGACAGTCTGTACTTCTCTGGCAGTTCTGCGTGCAGCACTTCCAGAGCCACCAGCTTCCTAAAAACTTCTGGTCCTACCGGGAGTATGGGAGTCATGTGTGTTGTGTCTGTGCTGCTGACTGCGCTGCTATGAGGATAGGGAGCAAGAGAAGACCTGGGAGGTAATTAGTGACATGCCCCAACTGGAAGGAAGTAATCCTGAGTTGGAAGAATTACTTCCAACCTGCAAAAAAGCAGCAGATCTGGAGCAGTTTGTAGGCTCAGCTTGCTTTTCCTTCTAGTAGACTGTCAATATATACAGCTCTGGCTAGTGCAGATCAATCACCATGACCCTTGGGAAAAAAATTCCAGCAAAAGATTGTGTCCCTTCTTTTCCTTGGCCAAACAGGGTCTTGTATTGGTATTTTTTCTTCAGCCAGCATGTACAGATTGCAGATGAAAAACTGGCTTATTCTCTACTGGCAGAAGACTTCAGAGTTGGATAGCCTGCAGGGTAGAAAAATGAAAATCAAAGACTGGCTCTGTGAGAACACTTGTTCTTTTTTTGCCATTAAAAAAAATAAAATCCTAGATGTTGTTACATCATACAGAAGGATCTGGATTAGCTAGCAGATGTTTAATATAGATAGTTTAGCCTTCTGCAGAATGTGTACTCTTAGAGGTAAGAAAAGATAAGATAACCAGGATCAGAATTTTACAAAGAAGATTTCCAAATGCACGAAAAGTCCTGTACAATAGTACCTGGGTAATCTCTACTGCAGCTCATTCTTTTAAGCAATTCTCTCTCTTTAGTTTGGCTTTTCTGACAATCGTGCATGTTGCAAGCTTGCACCTATATCCATATCCTGGGAAATACGAACAACAGTTATTTAACTAGAATTTAGTTGTGAGGCCAAAGACAAACCACAGGCCAGAGCATGAGCCTATTAGTCCATGAGATTTTTTGCTAATTTCTATCCTTGCAAAAGAGGATACGATCTATATCTGGTTTTCTTTTTGGTGGTGGTTATGATGTTTTGATCGTAACAGTTGTCTGATGTCCTTACAGATGGACTGATCTTTGTGTGGAGTGTGACAAAGCTCAGGGGTCAAGGAGTAGAGTCACAATTCAGAAATAATGATACTATGTAACACCAAGGGAAAAAGGTTTATCAGCAGACCTGGTAGTCAGATTGTGGTGCTTTAATTTCCCTTCAAAGATGCATCAGCTGAAACTAGCCTGGTCTCCATAACTGGCCTTAGTAAAAGAGCATAGTTCAAGAGCAGCAAAAGACAAGAGACAGAAGCAGCATGTTTCTTAGAATAGCAGAATAATTTTGGTTCGAAGAAACTGCCAGATGTCATCTTGTCTAAACCCCCACTTGAAACAGGTTCTGTTAGGTCAGGTTACTCAAGAGCCTTGATTTTCAAAATTCAACTGGCTGGAAACTCTACAGTCTCTCTAGGTGCCTGTTCCTATGTCTGACCATCCTCAGAGTTAAAACGTGCTTCCTTTTTCCTGCTCAGTGTTGCTTGCTGTTGATCGGTGTGAACCTTTCATCTTCTCTGCCTGTAGGAAGAGTCTTGAAGACCCCAAAGTCCAAGAAACTGTTTCTTGTGGCTCCAAGGAAATGTGGTGTCACAGAGATGCAGTAAACTTGTTACTGGGGGCGGGGGCGGGGAAACTACAGTCTGGTTCACAGAGGTCCTACTTGGGCAATGTTTCTCAACCTATAGTTCATGTTCAGACATTGAGAGCTTGACTTGATTGAATCTCAAAACTTGGGGGAAGATAAGCCAACAGACTGATGCTCCTAAAAACT
>WEIS01060958.1:9649-25052 GCA_013389965.1 Todus mexicanus | reverse complement strand
AATTTAGGACGTAAACTATGACCAACTAGAAATCTGCATAAACATATTTAAAATCCTACACCAAGTAGCCTAGTGCCAAACTTAAAGGTGATCATATAGCTGTGGTGCATCCCTCACTTGTTAATCTGCCATCCTGAAGTTCTATCCTTCAGAGAGTTTCACAGGTTCAAATTAATTAGCAAGGTGCATCCTCCACCAAACCTAGACCTTTCCCATCACTTTCTCAGTATTTAAACTGCAAAAGAAGAGGATAGAAAACAGGTTGCTTTCATCTATACCGTTGCAATTCAGCAATCCCAATACAAGCACACTAGTCTAGATGGGAGCAGAATCTAGGACAAGAGAGATGCATATTCTGCCACCTACTGCGCATCACAACGTGTCACTGACTGAGAAGGGTCACTTCTTCCTTGTTTTAATGAACATGCAATGAGGTTTAAAAAAAACCTTTCAAGAATCTAGGCACAAAGTTGCAAATAATCAGTACAATCAATATCTAAGCTGCATCCTACTCCACTCTTGTCCTACTAACATTGCTAACATAGTTGATGATCTTGGTGAATAACCAGGGTTGTTTCCTACTTACATGGAAAATAACAAGGTTGTTTTGTAGCTGGCATTTGAAAACATCCTAAATGCAAGCTGCCATTTTTCTGAGAAGGCAGATTGCTCTTAGCAGGTTGGTTTCCCTATGTGATCTGTTCTTTCTTTCAGTCTTCCCTGTATGAAGTTCTGTAGAACTTTCACCAATAAACTGGTGAATATCTTCCATCTTCATTTCTCCAGAAAACCAACATCCCTATGCTAGATAGGAACATGATGCTTGACTGCCTCAAAGTTCATGGAGACAGGGATGTGAGAAAGTGAGCATCAGATGATGCCTTAGCAATATCCAGGCGATAGTGAGGGGACACACAGCTAGCCTGCCTGGAGGTAGGAGCTATCTATGGACAGTAAGATGCTGGTACCCCACATGGATAATATGAAAGAGGAAATGAAGAATATAAAACAAGGGAGAAAAATGTGGTAAGAATGATCCCCAGAGCCTGGAAATTAGTCTTCTATTTTTAAATCTATTTTTTTGAAGTTTACTTACAGAGTTGTTATTTGTGAAAGCAGCCTTTGATGAAGACGGGGCTTGGGGTTTTTTTTGAGAGAACAGATATATTGAAGAGTACCTGAGAGATCAGCGTGAATTAATGCATTTACTCCTTGAAGGAAAAAAAAATCAGTAAACATGAGCATCACAAACTGAAAGTGGTTATTTCCACCTACTCTCCACTTTAACACCATGTCTCACAAAAAAAATTACAGTTCTTACGCCAAAGGTAAGTCATTCAACTTGTCCTGTACTATCAGAGTACAGTGGAGAAGAAAGCCTGCATGTCCAAAAAGCCACACAAGGGCTACTCTGATGTATGTCATGAAATAATTTCTGGTCCCAAATCCAGAAGTATGCTCTACTAGGATCAAGTCACAGAATCACAGAACTATTGAGGCTGGAAAAGACCTCTGAGATCAAGTCCAGCCTATGACCTAGTACCACCTTTGATTTCATGGAAGGTATCAGTCCTGGTAAAAACAAACTTTAGTCTGTTCACCTTACTTACTTATTAAGTAGGAGAAGAATAACTCAACACTCAACAAACCTTGTTTGCTGCTGTTTTTTTAAAAAATAATTATTTGCTTCAGCTGATGTCTGTGCATTTCCAGTGTTTCTCTGCTTACCACCTTGATGAGACAACAGAAAAGAAGAGAGGTAAAATGCTAGAGTGCAGGCCAAAGGCACACAATTGTGGTAGCACAATTGTGGTAGCAGCTGAGCTGTAGGGTACATAAAATCCATTCTCGTGTACCTCTTGTTTGTGTGAGGTGCTCTAGTGTCTAATAATAAAACTGAGCTCATGTGTAGCCTTTTGCATTGGATCACTGGACTGTATTTCACTAATCTGGAGAGCTGCCTGTTTTTACAAAAGCTGTAGGAATATAATGCTTTGGAGATCTCTAGTGTTCTAATTGATGTGACTGAAATTATTCAATAGGTTATACAGCTGTTGGAAGGAATTGTGACAGCACCGGCAAAAATACCCACAAAGAAAATTAATTCATAATTTTCTCCTTCTACTGATTAGAGAGTATTGACTTTTGTTTGTTTTTAATAATTCAACTGCTTTTGACATTAACTTTCCAGTCACGTCAACCCTGGATGCAGGGATCCAGGTACAAGATGAGTAGAGAATCAGCATGATCCTGACTGTGCGAAGATGAAAAACTGAGCAAAAGACTGGACTTGGGACTTTTAGGCAGAGTGTTTACAATGATGTTTTTATTTTGTTAATGACACACTATACTGATTCACCTGTGCTTTAGAGAATGCTGCCTCATGTAACGATTCTTAACTGTTCGAATAAAGTAAGTTTATTCTCAGTAGAAAAGCTTGCAAAAGACCTACCATAAACTGGTTCCTCGCCCCCCCCTTTTTTTTAATTGGGAAAGCAATGTTCTTCAGCACACAGTCAAAAGCCTTGATATATCAAAAAATAGAGGTGACCCCTCCAGCCTCGAGTATCTGAATTTAATCAAGCCAGTAGACCTGTAAGTAGCTGAAAATAGGGACTGAAAGTGGCTTTGGAGCTTCCATGGGGTCCTTTTCAAAATTCTCCTTGTGATACTTTTGGTAAATGTTCATTCTTGTACTTACTGGATCGGATCACCCCTGAGGCTCTTTATCACGTGACTGTCTGCTGACTCTGAGAGTTGTCTTATTAGAGAAAACCCCCCACCAAAACAAAATAAAACTTTCCAGCACAATAGATTTGCTTCCCACCTGGAAGCATTTAAAGGATGTAGTGGATCAGCCTTCACATCCCTGTTTATAAACCCCAGGTTGTTCTAAATGACTCGCTAAACTGTTGGACTATTTCAATTAATGCACTGGATTTCCCCCCTCCCCCTTCCAGGGAGGCTGTTTATGCTGGAAGGGAAGGTTGCAAGGTTGGGGTTTTTTTACTGCAGAGGTGAGACCCAGCTGCCACCTTCATGAGTGGTGTGTGTGGTGCTCTTTGCTGATGGGGGCTGCCTGGGGGAGCAGTCAGTCATCTGCAGGCAGGAAACCATCTCGGTATGGGGGCTGGCTGTTTATTTTCAAAGCCTTCGTACCTAAGGTTACTTGTACGGCTGATGCTTGGGGAGTTCTATTAAAACCGTACTGTATATATTCCCTAGTTTGCCTGTAATTTGCAGTTTATGAAAACCAGATGGGTAACTCCGTGCTCTGCAAGTTAGTATAGGGATGGGAGCTTCTGACACAAGAACAGCTTTTTCAGAAAACACTGAGTTAAGAAGATTCAGACTCAAGCTNCCGGAAATACAAGGGCATAAACTTTTGACTGTTGGATCTTTTCAGGCTGGGAGACTCCAGAGTAAATGAACCGGGACAGAGAATTAAAAGGAGAGAGATCTTTAGGTGAAACTTTTTGTTTTTCTGCTCTGTCAACAGCAGTGTAAAATAACGAAGAAACTGCAGAAGTCCTTTCCCATTGTCTTCCTAAATAATGTAAGTTACCCTTTCACACTTGTCTCTACCTGTCCATGAGCTTTTTCTGCTTTCGAGTGTTTTGTGGGAGCAGCGGTTTCACAGCAAGTGAGTTCCGGCCAGGAGTTCTGTTGTGAGGATGAGAGAATCACTTCGTCTTTCTTTCACTTCTTGAAGTCAGGGTGGTAGCGGAGACACCGAGCAGTGTGACACCACCTTTCTCTGATAAGTCGTACTAGCTTGTCTTTCTTTAGACGGCTCTGAAACCTTTAAACCTTTTCAGCGTTTGTGCAGAAATTCGTTTGTAGTTGGCAAAAGACAATAGCAAATGTTTTGATTTAACTGTGTGTGTCAGGCTTGTTGTAAGAGCGGGCGAATCAAAGGGGATTGTTTGATGCTGTGTAAACAGCACGGGATGTGACAAGGGAAAACAAGTGTTGCCTGCTCTTTAACATTTAAAAGAAATAATTGGAGCAGAGCCAAGGAGTTTGCCTAGGAAAGAAATAGTGATGCATATTCAAAGCAAAATAAGGACTGTGTAAATCTGAGAGGACGACGCTACGGTCTAATTAGGGGAGTTTTACCTTTCAACGGCATTCAGGTTTTTGAAGTTGGCCGCTGGCATTAATGTTGCCATATTCTGTCATTGTGCTTCTATGAAGAGTAACTTGAGCCCTTACCTGGTTTGTAGCTCTCCATAGGTTACGTTGATTTCCCCTCTTTTAATTTATTTTACTATTTTCAAAATGCAGTCTAGGCAGACTGTCAGGCACATGGATAGGTTTAAGTAAAATCCTGGGGTTATCATCATTATAACCAGGTAACATACCAAGAATAAGACAAATATTCATTAAGCCAAAACAATTGCATAAATGTTTGTTTATATGGTGTCAAATAGGAAAATTGTGGTGCAAGTGCAATACCTAAATAAATATTTCTTAGGTAAGAATACGGCGTAAGAAAAATTGCTTTCTTTTCTGGCTTCAGTTTTTTTGTCTTTGAGAGCAGTGGATTTATTACCTGGATAACAGTTCTGTGGCAAACTATAGCGATTTAATCATCTGAAGGTTTTTTCCTTAGAATTCCACATTGCTGCTTGTGTGAGAACTGAAATTAAATTGATCAGCAGTACTAATGAGGGCTTCTAGACAATGTGAATATTTGGAATAAACTTGGGAATATAAACTGTAAAGGCTTGAAAAGCATATTACAGGGTTTGATTTGTTAAAATATATATAAACCAGCTTATATTAAAGCTAGTCCCATAATTCTATGCAATTTGGACTCAGGATACCTAAAGCCTGGAGTAGTTCTAGAGAGGAGGTACCAGGAAGCTACAATACCTGGTCTTGGAGCTGCGTCGTCCTGCTGGAAAACAAAACCAGCAGAAAGAGGAGGTTAATCGCTGCTGACAAAATGAAGTAAGGCTGTTGTGCTTTGGCTTTCGTCCCAAACTACTTACCGTAAACCAAAGGTTTCCTCAAACTTCTTATCAAACCATTTGACAAATTTGATTTTTAAGGAAACTCCTTGGTCTGATCTGGACGTGTAGTGCCCACAGTGTGGTGATAAAGAGCATCTTGGGGGTTTCTTCATTGAGTGCTCATTGTGGTCCTTGAGATTCATGCTTTTTCATGAGAAATGGCTTTGATACATCTTTAAAATATCACGGCTTTCCTCAGGGAAAAGGCTAAACAGAACTTCGTTACTTCAAGGAGCACCCCTAACACGTGCTGCTTGAGGTACAGGACGAAAACATGAAGTGGATTTTATGATAGAGCCAGTCCTAGATTTGATTATAGGGTTTCTGGGAAGAGTAAAAAATTAAAATTATGGAAATACTTAATTCAGCTGAGTAGAAAAAATCTTTTGGTTTCTTTGTGTTATTTGTAAAGGGAGATGGTAAATGTATCATGCCAGATATAAAATAAAACTTAGAAGCATATATATGTGCTTAATGACTTCGAGTGGAAGTCTTAAATGTTTGTCTAATTTACTAACTAGAATATAGCTGTTCAGTGAAATCTTGGTTTTGAGGCTAAGATTGAGACAAGCACTGTCCATGGCCTGGCAGCACCTGGGAGTGCCATCTGAATTCAACTATGTCTGGCAGCATGCACAGTGTTTGGAAAATTAGACCCTGTGTGGACAAAAAAGACTTCTGCTGTGGGATTTCCCCAGCCCATGAGAGCTGTCGATGCAGAATCCCATTTTTAGCTTGAAGCCAAGTTATTTACTGGAAAATCCCAGATAATTGGTGCCTGAAGCCATCGTAAAAACATGCTGGGCCTGTCTTGTCCTGATAATGGAATGTCATTAATTTGTAACAAAACTAGGATTTGGACAGCTTATGTAAACACTGGGATGCTCCTGACTCCTTTGAGGAAAACTGAGGACTGTCTACGTTTAGGGTTCCAGGGCAAAACCCACGGGACAGATTTAGTTTTCCCCTCTCTCCCCCTCCCTCTCCTCCCTCAGGGAAAAGCCAGGCAGAGGGGGCAACAGGTAAACAATAAGGGGCTTGCTTGGAATTGAAAGTTAAGATTTGTAATTTTAACAAATAACAAAAGAAATTAAAGCAAAAAGGGATATACAGAGAGATATAGGGAAGGGATATACAGATATATAGATGTATACAAAACCCGACCTCAGATGGTGACAGATTTCCCCACAACCATGTGGAAGCAGGCCCGGCCACCCATGGAACAAGTAGCGACCAGCCGACGCACGAGCAGGAAGGGAAAAGGGGACGACCCAGCTTCCTTATATAGGGGAAGGCAGGAAAGGGAAGGGAATACCTGTATCACCTGACCCCCCCAAGGTCCTTAGCGCTGCTACCCAATTCCCTGCTAACCCTCAAACCACCACATTCCACCCCTTATTCCATTCCATTTCCTGCCACCCTCATTCATCAAATTAAGAACTGTCTCTGTAGGAAAATCAGCAGAGTTCAGGCTGTAGGTCATTCTTCATCCCAGCCGTCTCCCAGGGCAGTCTGTCTCTCAGGTGCAGGTCAGTGGAGGTGATGTTCCACCAGGGCTAGAATGTGGAGGAAAATCAGGAACGAGTCCTTCTGGAAACAGTCCTTCTCTTAGCAGCTGAGATGATACAGGGTTCCTCAGGGTTCATGGTCGCATGATGAGGGTTCATCCTGGATCTTTTGGGCACCATGTAGGTAAGTAGAAAAGAAACTTTTAACAACTTATAACTACTTTACATTAACTATATATAACACAATCTGACATTTAAACTCTCTCATCCAGAGTTAAATTCCTTTGTGGGACACACTGGACTTCACCATTCTCTTGCATCACCCACCAAGTGTGTCCAGGACCTTCTGCAGAGGCCACCCCTCGGATAGGTTTACCCCCACCTGAAGCAGGAGAAACCCACACAGTTTTCTTGAATAGATTCCTTTCACAGATAACAGGAATTCCATCTCCATCTACTATATGCATCAGGTCTGATTGAGCAGGACCAGCTCTGTTGACAGATCCTCTGCTATTCACCAACCAAGTGGGCTGGGCTAGATGTTTGTCCCAGTTTTTGAAAGTTCCACCCCTCATTGCTTTAAGGATGGTTTTCAACAAGCCATTGTAGCACTCAGTCTTTCCTGACACTGGTGCGTGGTAGGGGGTATGATATATCCACTCAATACCATGTTCCTTAGCCCAGTTGCTTATAAGGTTGTTCCTGAAATCGGTCCCATTATCTGATTCAGTCCTCTCTGGGGTATGGTGTCACCAAAGGACTTGTCCCTCCAGGCCCAGAATGGTGTTACGGGCAATAGCATGAGGCACAGAGTATATTTCCAACCACCCAGTGCTTGCCTCTACCATCATCAGAACATACCTCTTACCCTGATGGGTTTGAGGAAGGGTGATGAAATCAATTTGTCAAGCCTCTCCATACTTGCATTTTGCCCATCTTCCCCCATACCACAAAGGTTTTTATTTTGGCTTGCTTTATAGCAGCACATATTTCACAATTGTGGATAACCTGAGCAATAGCGTCCATAGGTATATCCCCCAATCGGTCACAAGCCCATTGGTTTGTGGCATATCTTCCTTGGTGACCAGAAGAGTCATGGGCCCACCGAGCTAAGAATAGTTCACATCGGTGTTTCCAATCCAAATCTGTTTGGGAGATTTTAGCTTCCAAATCTGCCTGATGGTTGTGTTTGTGTTCTTCAGTGGCTCGGCTTTTAGGTATGTGGGCTTCTATGTGTTGCACCTTCAGTTAGTGTCTCCAGACGGAGAGCAATGTCATTCCACAGGCCAGCAGCCCAAATAGGTTTGCCTTTGCACTGCCAGTCATCACGTTTCCATTCCTTTAGCGACCCCCATAAGGTATTTGCCACCATCCATGAATCCGTGTGGAGGTAAAGTACTGGCCACTTCTCCCGTTCCGTTATATCCAGGGCCAGCTGGATGGCTTTCACATCAACAAATTGGCTTGATTCACCTTCTCTGCCCCCTGCTTCTGCAGCTCTCAGTGTGGGACTCCAAACAGCAGCCTTCCATCTCCACTGACTTCCTACAAGACGGCAAGATCCATCTGTAAACAAAACATATTGTTTTTCATTATCAGGGAGATCATTATGTGGGGGGGCTTCCTCACGGTTTCTTCTGGTGGCATTCCAAAGTCTGTACCTTCTGGCCAGTTTGAGATAACTTCTATTATGCCAGGGCGATTGAGGCTCTCCATTTGAGCTCGCTGGATTATCAGGGAAAAACACTAGCTCCAAGTTGCATCGGTTGCATGATGTGGAGATGCAACCTCACCTTTGAACATGCAGTTCAGAACTGGTAATCTAGGTGCCAAAAGGAGCTGTGACTCTGTTCCAGTTACCTCTAAAGTGGCTCAAACTCCCTTATAGGCAGAAAGAATCTCCTTTTCTTCTAGGGTATAGTTCGCCTCTGATCCTTTATATCCTTGACTCCAGAATCCAAGTGGGTAACCTCATGTTTTCCCCAGTGCCTTCTGCCACAGGCTCCAGGCAGAACCATTATCTCTGGCTGCTGTATAAAGTATATTCTTAATGTCCGGTCTGGTTCAGACAGGTCCCGAAGCCATGGCATGGACTACTTCCTGCTTTACTTGATCAAACGCAGTTTGCTGCTCAGGTCCTCATTCAAAATTATTCTTCTTCTGTGTTACATCAGAGGGTTTTCACAATCTGGCTATATGCAGGAATGTGCATTCGCCAAAATCCGATGATACCCAAGAAGGTTTGTGTCTCCTTCTTGCTAGTGGGCCGCACCATGGTAGCTATCTTATTCACCACATCCAAAGGGTTGTGGCGACGCCCATCTTGCCATCGAACTCCCAGAAACTGGATTTCTCTGGCAGGCCTCTTTACCTTGCTTCTCTTTATGGCAAAACCAGCTCCCAACAGAATATCTACTACTTTCTTACCCTTTTCAGAGACTTCCTCTGCTGTTTTACCCCATACAATGATATCATCAATGTCCTGCAGGTCTTCTGGAGCTCCACCCTCCTCCAGTGCAGTCTGGATCAGTCTGTGGCAGATAGTTGTGCTGCACTTCCACCCCTGGGGCACTTAATTCCAGGTGTACTGGACACCCTTCCAGGTGAANTACATCCCAATATACTCTAGTATCCCTTGCCTCTGCCTGGCTGGAGACAGTGCGCCTCTAACGCTGAGCAAGATTTCTACTACAGTTAGAGCCATCTCTTCGGGAAACTGAGCCAGTAACTCTTCTGGAAAAATTATCCCTACTGTTGCCATGTTCCAGTTCCCGTACTCTTGCCCAGAGAGCAGAGCTGGGCTGGCCATGCCACTTGTCCACGTTCTCTCTGTGGTCACACAGGGTTCGCCACAAGGACCCTCGTGTCCTAGGAGGGTGTCTATTTCTAAGGGCTGAGACATGGGTCTATTCAGAAGGAGAGTTGTTAGACCTCCTCTGCAAGTCGGACACCAATGCCTTCATCTCCTGCATATCCTCCATCAGCTGCTCTACAGCTGAGACCCATGCTTTGCGTGACACACTGTCCTTGAATTGCCTCATCCGGTTGGTAAATTCATTGACAGTTGGGGGGCTTATACTGTCTCCTCCCAAGATCCTTCCTCCCAGAGTGTGGGCGTGTGTAGGAGGGGCACACTAAATGAGTTTCTTTAGCAGAGCCCTCTGGCATTGCACCTCATCGGGGTCCACAGGGGTCTGGGCACTCCCATAAATTATTTCTCAAGCAGCCATCTCCCTTAAGTATTTAATGCCCTCCTCTATGGTGCTCCACTTTGAGGGGTGCCACACCATCTCATCTTTGGAAGGCTAACAGTGTTTCGCAGCCGGAAGCAGTCGTCCCCAGAGGGTGTGGGTGCCACCCAAATTCCCTAGCTCCTTATCAATGCCTCCATCTCTAGACAGTAATCCCAGCTGCTTGGCCTCTCTGTCATTAAGATCAAAGGTCTCAGCTCCTACATCCCAGCACTGCAACAACCACATCATTACACTCCCTCCATCCTTTCTACCATACTCATGCTTGGCATGTCTAACTTCCATATGAGGAACAGAAGAAACAATAACTTCACTCTCTGAATCACTAATATCTGTCTAGTATATCTCAGACATGCCTGGCGCTTCAGATTCGTCATCAGATCTGCTCTCCCTAACTGGGCAGTTTGATTTCTGTAGCCGCTTCTTTCGAGTAGTTACAGGAGCGAGGCTCTCTGAATCTGAGGTTGGGGTCTGGGCTGGGGGCGTGGCTGGAGCCAGGGATGCAGTAGGGGATGGCACCACCCCTCCCAATACCCTGGTGTCCGCACTGCCGCAAGAGACACTGGGACGGGGCAGTGCGAGGGGCACTGCGGCGCCAGGCAAACACAAGCTGAAACGCGGTGACCACAACAAAGACCACATTTAAGCACAAAGACACAAGTGCTACAAAACGCCAGCCCTCTGCGCACCCCTCTGGCTCCATATGGTCAAATTCATTACAAACATTATCAGAATAATTCCCCATGCTGACAATGTCCATGAAATACAGCCCGAATTGCACAGGCAGACTCTTAACCCATCTCAGGCCTGTGTCAACAAGCATCCAAAACACGTGTCTGAGTACAGTGGGAGCCAGCCAGTTACAAAGTGATCAAAGAACTGGCCGACCACGATTTTCAAGAGAAGGTACTTAATCTTAACTTCCAAAATTCTGTTTCTCAAAATTTCCAAAGAAAGGATTCTTTTTCCTTGGCCCATGTTTGGGTGCCAAATTCTGTCTATGTTTACGGTTCCAGGGCAAAATCTCACGGCACAGACTTAGTTTTCCTCTCTCTCCCTTCCCTCTCCCCGCTCAGGGGAAAGACAGGCAGAGGGAGCAACAGGTAAACAACAAGGGGCTTCCTCAGATTGAAAGTTAAGATGTGTAATTTTAACAAATAACAAAAGAAATTAAAGCAAAAAGGGATATACAGAGATATAGGGAAGGGATATATAGATGTATACAAAACCCGATCTCAGATGGCGACGGATTTCCCCACAACCATGTGGAAGCAGGCCACCCATGGAACAAGTAGCGACCAGCCGACGCACGAGCAGGAAGGGAAAGGGAATAACCCAGTTTCCTGTTCTCCCTTATATAGGGGAAGGCAGGAAAGGGAAGGGAATACCTGTATCACCTGACCCCTCAAGGTCCTTAGCACTGCTACCCTTTCCCCTGTTAACTCTCAGACTACCACAAGGAATTAAATACAGTGAGAAGGTTTTGGGTGTCCTAATGCAGAGAACAAAGTGTTGTGCATTACCATAGCAATATTGAAATGTAATCAGCTACATAAAGTATTAAACACACAGTTTTGCAGAAACATGTAATACTGTGTCTAGACATGTGAACTATTTATACAAAAACAAAGGCACAGTGTGCAGTAGGTTAGGATAAATCCTTAAGCCAAATGTAAAAGAATCAGATTTGATCAGTTGGCAAGCGTATTGTTTCATTAAAATCACATGTGCCTGAAGATACACGTGTAGCTAGTTTGAACTATTTGTACACAGTAGCAAATATATATATTACTCCAAGCAACAAATTTGTTTCATCAATGATGATCCTTAATACAATTGCACTATAGTTCTTCAGATTTAAATAGTTGTTTTAAGGACAATGCAATATTCTGTATTTTAAAGAACCATTAATTCCAAAGAGTCTACAAATGTGTTGAAAACCCCAATATAGTTATTTTCCAGCCTTTTCTTACTTTTCAAACCCTAAAAATGGAATTTTGTCCATCCATATTTTGCAGAGTAATGTATATGAACTTGATTTTTTTCAGTCAGCTTTCAGGGACCATGTTGAGTAAGTCCAGTGACTGTCAAGTTGAAATCCACTACTGCAGATCCTACACTTGGCTGACACCTTCAACCAAAATTAGATATGGTATTTTCAATGACTACAGGTTCTGGTTATGTTACTGCTGATGTTTATGGGTTAAAAAAAAAAAAAAGCAAGAAACCACCAAACAACCAAACCAGCAACAACAGGGAGGTGGAGCAAAGCTAACCATGTGAAACACATCAAGTGAGTTGTTAAAAAAAACCCCAAACACTCAAACAAAATCAATACTTATTGAAAGGAATAAATGTTGGAAAGGAAAAATCGGTGTTTAGAGGTTTCTAAAACACTGAAAAGAACAGGGCTTGGTATTCGTATAGATGGACTTCACCTCTCTATATCTCCATTTTTGACAGGTTACTTTTTAGGACATACTTGGTGCTTCTGTTAGAATTGGGCCTGCTCTTGTATTTGTTACGTGACATGAACAGATTGTAGGTGGTACCTTGCTGTGCTGTGTGGTTTGTATTGGTGTGTGCCTGTAATGGAAAGAGCTGCTCGATTGAAAACACTTAGCAAATGCAATTTAGAAGAATTCCTGTTTTGTTAGAAAATGTGCAAGATTTCTTTATTTTTGATCAGCTGGAATGAAGTCCATCTTGCACTGAACAAAATTCACGTTAACCTTTGGAGATGAAAATGGCTCTTTGTGTCAAACTTTCAGAATTGTTTTATTTCTATAAAGACTGGGTTTTCTTTCTGCGCTTTAAATAACTAAATATTTATCACATAAATTATAACATTAAAGACTTTGGTCTTTATTTTCTACCATAGACTCCCTAGACATTTTCTGTAGACGTATCTTGACATTGCATGTCATTCCTTCTAATAATTGGGGTGCCTGGCTGTATTTGGATTGGGCATTCCTTATTTTAAAAGATGAATTTAGCTGGACATCAGTAATTTAGTTTGAGCATGGGAATAACAGTTTGTAATTGAAATAACATAAAATGACAAATTACGTAACATGCCACTTCATTGTACAATGTGGAGACACCCAAGGATCTAGTCAGCTGAGAGTGTGCAGCCTTCTCACTTGTCAGCTCAGTAACTCAAAAGCAAATCCCCTTCAAAAGGAAGATAGCAACTGGAATATAGCTCTTGAGATGCTGTACATATAGTGTAGCAGGTAGATGTTGGCTGGTTCCATCCATCTTGCAACTAGTTAGTTGCAGCAGGGTTAAAAGAGGTATAGCTAAATTAAGAAGGAGACTAATCACAGACACGTGAAAAATGTTAGCAGCATGTATTCTGGCACTTCTTATGTTACATGGTGATCCTGTTAACACAAGAAGCATCAAAGTATATTCTTTATAGCTGGACTACTACCATAGTTTACAAACAAATGCTGCTGAAATGGTTTACTGCTAGATTTTAACTCTAGGCTGTAATAACTTCAAGAATATGCCCTGCCACTAGAAGAAGACATATGACTTAAGAACATGCTGTATTCATGTATAACCTAAATGTTTCCCTGGAAAAACTCTGGAGAACTCTGCTTTTTATGATAAGCATTTCTACTTGTGTGTGAAGTATTATTCATTCTCACTCACGTTAAGATCTTATGAATAGTTTCAGTCTTGGATGCATTTTAGGAGCAATTAATTAGGTAGATGGTGATCTTCAGTCCTTATGCCAGGCTGGGCACCCTCTGTGAAAGAGACAAATATTGGAGTAGATGCAGTTACTTTTGATCAGGTTTTAAATGCATGAGATGAATCTTCAGCAATCTCTCTACTTCTAATCCAGTATGGATTTATTTGTCTTAATGTTCTTAGTCTGCCTAAACATCTGTATGATCAGTTTATTTCTGGGTGACTTTCTGTTCTTTTGTCATGTAAACCTGTTTGTTCTGTGCTACCATGAGCTCTGATCTTGATATTTTTTTTCTGTCAATTCTGGAAATGGTAATAATAGCATTTTCTGTTGTTTTTTATGGGTGTTGAATGCTAGGTTTGAGGGCATCCCTTAATTGAGCTTGTCATTTGAAAAATTGTCATGTGATGGCTTAAAGAAAAAGTGCAAAGATTTATGCTGTGCCTACCTCTTTCTATGTCAAAGTTGAGTAGAACTTAGTTATTTGTGAGCTTGAAGGTGTGTGTGATCTGCCAGTATGTTTTTTGTGAAGCACTCATGAGTTGATTTAGCAAGCAAAGAGCAGTGACTGGATTATTCTGAGCTACTTAACTCTGACTGGTATAAAAATACAAACATGCAAAGATGCTCCTGCACTTTGTGCAGAACAAAAAATCCTCCAAAACCGCAAAGGAATCTTGAGCAAAATGCACTTCACAGTTACTTAGAGAACAAGAAAAAAGTTTGCACTTAAAAGGTTTCGCTGAACTTGAAATGCTCTCAAACAACAAGAGCACCACACGTTTCCATGTGCCTCTGAATGCATTAATCTCTATAGCAGTCCTTGGAGAGACTTAGTATGTGTGCCATATTTAGCCCCAGCCATATTTGGTCCGTGATCTGTATTACTAGAGAACTTGTATGCTCTGTGAGAAGCATGATTTCCAGAAGAGCAGATGCCACCAGGTTCAGTGATGTGAGGTACCTCCAAGACCACCCAGGTTTTTCTAAGGACAGCTGTATGTTGTAGATACTGTAAATTAGGCTGCTTACAAGTTCCTCAGGAACGAAAATGACCTCTGGGAATGAAAGATCAGGACTGAGGAATAAGCATTTTACAGCATACATAAACTCTTCAAGAGGAAAAATTGCCATGGTTTGTCTGTATTTGCACTTTTTTTTTTTCTTCTTTTCCAGTGAGGAAACACTATTCATGAAATACTTCTCTACAACTTTCTCTCCTTTAATCTCTATAATGGTGGAAATGTTGATGTAAACCTTCAGGAATTCAATCCCACAAGATGAGTCTCTGCAGGTGTTTTTGTTGTTGTTATTGTCTTGAAAGCAGATTTAATTTGATAGTTAGAGCTCAAGTAATTGCACTGTACTGGAGTTGGGAAATGTAGGGCCCAAATGTCAGATAAAGCCACACACTAATTTCATACCATCTGATTCTTTTTTTTTTTTTTCCNCTCATCCCAGGGGCGGCAGGGCCTGCATCCACGTCTTGTGGGGAAAATCCATCGCCATTTGAGATCGGGTTCTGTATATATCTGTGTATATATATCCCTTCTCTCAGCCTCTCTGTATTCACCTTTTTCCCTTAATACCTTTTGTTATTTGTTAAAATTACATTCTTAACTTCCAATTCTGAGCAAGACTCTCTTTGTTTACCTGTTGCTCCTTTTGTCTATCTTCTCCCTGAGGGGGGAGGGGGAGGAGGAGAGGAATAGAGAGTAAAAATCAAATCTGTCCCATGGGGTTTAGCCCTGAACCCCTAAACATAGACACTAAATTTAATAAATTTATCCACTGTGAATATGTCCTCCTCTCCTGGAATGTCTGTAAAATATTAACAACTGTAGCATCCTGGGGCAATGGGTTTCACAGCTCACAGGATGCAGGAGCATCTAGAACATTACTGCTAGCCTTAAAAAAGGCTTC
>WEIS01060956.1:23804-46816 GCA_013389965.1 Todus mexicanus | reverse complement strand
TGAAGCAACAGGTACAGATCATTGCCAGAGGGGATACTGGACCAGTCTCTAGCACATCAGTGTAGCAATCCAACAACACTAGTGAACTGCACGCTACACACAGTAGCAGTACCTGGAACATGTACATATACCTGTTTTTAACTGAAAGCTCACTATTACACTATGTATTTTCCATCCATAATCTCAAATATTCTATAATTGTAAAGTGACCTACAAAGGGCTGTGCCCTTGAAAACCTAGCTAGGTCCTTCAGGAAGGCACATTTCTAGTTCTGTTAAATTCGTGCCATTATATGATATTTTAAATCCCTTAAATAGTACTATGAAGAATGTGTCAAAACAGTATCCACACAGTTTAGGCTAGAGGGATTCATTCTGGGGCCTAGGTTCCTTCAGACAGCCAGGCACACGCTTTCAAAGCTGGTCGTGTGTTAGTAAAGACCTGGACATCCTGAACGTGCACTGTTTATTTTGCAGATACGGTGAAAGGAGTGAACCCTGTCAGGGTCCTCTACTGGAACAAGACGAAGCTATTATTTTTCAGTTTGTCAGCTACAGCCAGGTTTCAAAAGGTCAGTCTTGGGAAGTATCCAGCGTATCCCAGAAACCCAGTGTTACACAACCAGCCACCATTTTCAAGATAGTTTGGCAACTGTCTTGACTGTCACATCTAGAATAGCCGTAACTCATCAGAAATTTTGCTGGCAAACCGAATCAGTTTGGAAGCAGGCTTCTAACACGGTTACATGCCAATCATTGACACTTTACATAACTTTCAAAGCAACAGCAACAACAAAAATATCCACACCAAGCAGTCAACCTTGTATTGAATTCTTTTAACAACAGATAAGCAAAAGTTTAATTTGTTCAGAAATCCACGCTTGCTCTTGCACCCTGTTACTCCACTCTTTGCTTTGCAGCTTCATTTTCAGCTGGGGAACCAGTCAAGAGCACTGGGCACTTTGAGATCCCACTGCCTCTTGTAAGAGCTTGCAGGTGCTCAGTCTACCTGAGGGACACCGAGTGCTTGCCAGAGTCTGGCCCTTGTGGATGTCTGACAACGCTTTTGCTCTCTATTTTGCTTGACCTCAAGCTTTTTTAATGAAGAGAGCTTATCCAGTATCTTGCTGTTTCATAAATTTGCTGGCATTCGCACCGTGTTTCATTAAGCAGCATCAGTTAGTTAAATGATATGAAAAAAAATATCCTTATAAACAGTTCCAAAATGCTCAGCTTTGTCTGTCAGGTATTCTGGTTATCCCATTCTGTAAGTCTCATGAACAAAATGCTACAATCAGAAAATGTTTTCAGAATAATATACCAAGTACTGTTCCCAGTCATTCTGAAGGTGCTGCTCTAACACTACACCGAGCCACACCAAGAGCTGTCCTACTAACATAGGTGTGGGGAGGGGAGTGAGTATAACATCTCTTCATGTTAGTGAAAAGGGAAGGCCTGGTCCAGGGAGGCACATAAGCCAGTATCAGATGCTTTCTTCAATTTGGGCTTTTAAGAAAACATATTTGCAAGGAGGCTCTCGGACAAAAAGCACATCTGCTCTACTGATGTGTCTCTGATGAGCTCAGTTAAAACTCACCCTGTAGGTCAAAAGTGACTCTGGACTTTTTTAGCACATTGTTGGGGTATTTTAGAAGGATTTCAATATGAAGAAAAATGAAATGGGATATAATGGGGAAATGAGCCTTTTGTATTTAATTCCCCTTTTTAAGGGCTGCATTTCAGGACTTGAGACTTTTTTCCTGATACCTTAGTTTGCACCAGATAAGAGGAAAGGTGTGTAGCCCCCACAGTGCAGCAACAGTCAGTAAATATTTGAGTCTACCTTGATTCACAGCAGTTAAAGTGCAGGAAGCCACTCCATTGCTTGACTCTATTCATCCACTGCTTTAGAAACATAGCTTGAGAATGCAGCATCACTTCAGACCCTAGAGGGCTGGCTGGTTTCAAGTCTTTCTTGGAAAGAAAACTTAAGTTTCCGTTCTTCAGAAAGGACATCAGTCATTCTGCCAGCACCTGCACCAGCACTGGGACGGTGTTTTGGTTTGTGGATTTTTGTGTTTGGTTGTTATTGTTTGGGGTTTTTCTGTTTGATTTTGGGGGGTTTTTTAATTGGCTTTGCTTGTGGTTTTTTTTTTATGACTGGCTAAACTGACTCTTAAAATTTTATCTCCTGACTGAGGAAACTCCTGTGACAGAACTGGTACAGGGACCTCCACCTCCCTTCCCAAGTGACTCTATAAGATCCAGTTGCTGGAACTGGAACTTCAGATCTACTTAGTCTCTTGAGATATATATAAGAATTTGCTTAACAGCCAGGACTAAGGAGTTTTAAAGTGCTGATGCCACCTTTACCACAGCCTTACCACAGCCAACCTTGTTTTCCTCTTCACTGCTTTTCTCCCTTTCACACTCCTGTGGGTCTGTTTGTGCAGCAGCAAGTGTATTAATTTTGCCTTACATTCTTCCGCAGGTGCAGTAGCCAAGTTAAAAGGGGGAACTTTTGACTCTGTTGCTTTTAACCCACAGGAATAACAGCTTTAAAAACAAAACAACAACCAACCAACCAATACCAAAATCACCAACAAAAATAGCCCAAACCAAATCCCCCCCCCTCCAGGTTTCTCACACAGTAAGGTTATGCTCCTTGCAGATCTAAATCACTCTTTGCTAACTTGACAAACACTTTCCTTGACAGGAAAGAGAAATTAAGAGAAATTTACTGATGATTATCCCAACATTCAGATGAATAACTCCCCCAGTAAATTTGATTTAGACTTTTTATAGCTTTTTCATTTTAAGGAGGTAAAGCATAATTGTTTCATTTGTACTGAGTGACCAGAGCAAAATCCTATGTTAAGTCAAATGGTTTTCAAGCATTTTTTCTGGACATTTTACTACCACACTACTGAACAAATAAGAAAAACCTTATTCCTCACACCCATACAAGTAGAATAATTTTTTACCTACCATCAGCAGACAGCTGAACATGCCTTTCATAAGCTTTGTTTATTTCTAGAAAAGCTTTGTTCAAAACATTTTCCAAATTCTCCTCCTTAGAAAGAAATTCTCTGGAAACAAAGAAGGAAACAAAAAATTAACCTTCTTTCCCATCAGTCTCTTCCACAGCCTCATTCCCTCCTTGCATGCATTGAATAATGCTGGTTATCAGTGAAAAGGTAATTGGATTTTACTAATGACCTGTGCTTCAAGCACAATCCTGTACTTTTGCAGATATATAAATTGCTCTTCCGACACCCTGGGACGTGACACAGAGGTACAGAAGAGTGAGAGCAAGATGTAGGTCAGCAATCACAGTGAATCCTTTCCTGGAATCACAGTGAGCCCCTTCCTGGAAGATGGGTACCATGGTATTTTCCTCTCTTGTCTTTGCAGGCTTGCTTAGCGGGGTAGGCACCGTACAGAGTGTAGTTCATCACATGTCTGTTGTAATGGACTGTTTGAGTCCACGTTCCTGCTGTCCCGTTGGACTAGGTGACTACATGACTTAGGAGGATTAGTGACAATGCCTGACTCATCGGTTCCCTTTCAGTCCTAAGGGAAGGAATCTCTACAGCAATTCATTTGCCACATGCAGTCGTTTGATGCACACTTACTTAATATATTTTTCCATGTACTTATCACAGAAGTCTGCTGCTGCCGCCCCGCCATGTCCATCGTATACCGCAAAGTACAGGACATCCTCTGTCAGCTGAGCATAATCAAACCGGTCTTCATTTTCCTTACGCTTCCCGATATGGCTGGCGCAGCCCACGTTGGCCAGGCTGACTTTTGGAATCGGCTTCCCATATTTTATGCTTGGTGGGAGAAGAATAGGTTCATCAATGCGATTGTCCCAGATGCCAAAGGTGTCCCATGTCGTAGGTCGCCCGCTCCCATCTGAATCGAAGCGGGAAGCACAGCGCTCGGAGGTGAAATTGTAGCAGGCGGCTGTCGGGCGCTTCTCGTCTTGCAAGAGGCGGGACGTCAGCACAGCTCTCCTTCTTACTTGATACCCTCCATTTCGTACCAAATTAATTAAAGCAGCTGTTGACATAACTTGTCTTCAGAGAGATTCGTCGGAATAAAAGATACGCAGCTGCTGGAATGTCTTCGAGGACAAAGAGAAAACTGATCAGGAAACAAGAAGCACAGGAAGGGGAATTTTCAGTTACATCATTCAGGAAGCATGTCCCCCTCAGAGCCCGCTAACCATGCATACCACAGCACTGCCTAGAAGGAACTGCAGAGCAATCTGATCTGCGTGACTCACCCAGAAACAATCCAACACAGCCCACATCTAAGGAGGAGTACTGCAGATAGATCAAGGTAAGGCATTTCTGCTGGCCACTTGCGTAATGAGATCCTGAATTTTCAAAGATTGAAGAGGTTGTGATGTAGCAAATGCGAGGGATAATGACTTTGGTCTGTGTCAGCTAAAATAGGAGTATGCGAAAATACGAGCTCATGAAAATCATGCATGCTCTTCCAAAAACTGCTGAAACATCCACGCTGTGGCTCCCGGGAGGAAAGGGGGGAGAAATACATTTGCTTAGATTTTAATCTGCACGCGACATTCATTTGTGTCCCATTTATTGAGGACTCGAACAATACTTTTCAACACAGACCTGTGAATTACAATTTGCTTAGGCTACCTGAGAACAACCACTAAGACTGTATCCATTATCTTTGCCAATGACCTGGCTGAGGGGATGGAGTGCACCCTCAGTAAGTTTGCAAGATGACACAAAGTTGCGTGAAAGTGTTGATCTGCTCAAGGGTAGGGAGGCTCTACAAAGGGATCAGGACAGACTGGATCGATGGGCTAAGGCCAGTGGGATGAGTTTCAACAAAGCCAAATGCTGGGTTCTGCACTTAGGCCACAACAACCCCCGGCAGCGCTATAGGCTTGGGGAGGAGTGGCTGCAAAGTTGCTCAGCATAGAAGGACATGGGAGTGCTGGCTGACAGCCGGCTGAACATGAGCTGGCAGTGTGCTCAGGTGGCCAAAAAGGCCAACAGCATCCTGGCCTGTGTCAGGAATGGTGCAGCCAGAAGTGATTCTACGCCTGTACTGGGCACTGGTGAGGCCACATCTTGAGTACTGTGCTCAGTTTTGCGCCCCTCACTACAAGAAGGACATTCAGGCACTAGAGCGTGTCCAGAGAAGGGCAACGAAGCTGGTGAAGGGACTAGAGCACAAGTCTTCTGAGGAGCGGCTGAAAGAGTTGGGGCTGTTTAGCCTGGAGAGAAGACTCATGGGAGACCTTACTGCTCTCTACAACTACCTGAAAGGAGATCGAAGAGAGGTGGAGGTTGGTCTGTTCAACTAAGTAACAAGAGACAGAACAAGAGGAAATGGCCTCAAGTTGCACCAAGGGAAGTTTAGGTTGGTTATTAGGAAGAATTTCTTTATTGAATGGGTTATCAGGCTCTGGAACAGCTTGTCCAGGTCAGTGGTGGAATCCCCATCCCTGGAGGTATTTAAGAGTCGTGTAGACATAGTGCTGAGGGATATGGTTTAGTCGAGCTCTTGTCAATGTTAGGCTAATAAATGGACTCGATGATCCAGAAGGTCTTCTCCAATGTAGGAAATTCTGTGAATCCTGTAACTTGAACTGGACCATGAGATCACTGTAACCGACCACACTAAATTTTAAGTGAGGGATTTCTAACTTAATTGCTTTAAGTTTGTTGAGAGCAAAATTACGAGTGAAAGGTATTATACACCATGATAAAGGAATTCAAAACACGCAGGCTCACGGTGAATGCTAAAAAGAAAAGATGGCAGGGTGGTCTGACATAACCAAGCAGCAAGGAGCAGCACATACCCCAGACGTGTAATTCTGAGCTGGAACGCCTTGCCCTTGTACCTTCCCCATGCCAATTACAACTGCAGCTGTAGATCTGAAACATTTGTTAAAACTACTTTTTTAAATTACTAGACAAAATGCAGATGCTTGCAAAAACATGCAATCAAAGGTAACTTCATAAGCAGTTGCTTTAGTAAGAAATAGCTGTGACATGAGTTTTCTGGAGGGCTCCATTAAAATTCTCACTCACAGCTCGAAGCGTTTGCTTTAGATGCTCTTGGTCTACCTTTCACACAAATTTTAGATTAAGGTTTCTTTACTTAGAGAGTAACTTGTCAACTTGAGGGAAGGCTGAACATGCTGGGAATCACTATTGTTACACTAGATGAACGTGTGCTTGGGCCACCAGGTGAGCAGAACTGACCACTTGGAATTTCAAGATTTTCCATTTTAAGGATGCGGTGCTGCTGCCACCCCACAGAATTTCGGTACGCTTACAGGTGTTTAAAAACTATTTACTTCCTTGAGTTGCTTCATCTTTACTGTTACCCATGACTCATAACAACGGTACGTTAACTTCCTTCTGTGAAACACGGCACGACCAAATTGAAAGCCTGCCAATTAACAAAACGCACACTTGGTTTCATTTCTGCCAGCTTGAGAGGAGAACATAAAATGCTAGCTATATTTAGATTTCCTAGTGTGCACAGCATGAATCACAGGATTAATCCAAAAATCCCAAGCTAATTAATGCATTTGTTCCCTATCAAACTCAACTTTCAGAAAGCCTTTTTCTTCCAGTCGAGTATAAATACTGATGACGGTTTTGTTTTTCATGTGTCTCTGCGAGTCAGGAGTAGGAACGTGATCTCTAGTTTCTGTGATGTAAATAGTTCTGCTTTTGGTTGGACATAAAACAGCCTGTGCTTTCCTAACTGGCACGTTTGCAAGCACGGGACAAGCCTATCTGGGCAAAACAAGAACAAGGTACTGGAAAGGGGGGCATTGGTCTTAAAGCCAAAGTCCAAGACGGTCATTGTAGATGGAAATCTGTTTTCAGGTGCTCCACCTGATCCTGTTAATCTGTACACAATTAAAGAAAAGAGTTCCTGCAGACAGATACGGAAACACAAGGCTTAAAGCAAATAAGTCAGAGATTAAACTGTAGTTCAACATGTATGGTGCCCCTTTTAGAGGCTGGCTGCTTCTTGGCGGATGGAAATTTTCCTGGCTTCGAGAAGAGAGAAAAAAAAAAGAAAAAAAAAGAAACCCGGAAGGAAGAGAAGGTTTGCCTGCAGCCCCGGGGGATGGAACGAATCTAAAAAGGAATTTAAAACTCTGAACACTGTCAGCGCACTTGCCTTCATGCTTTCCACATCCCCCAGAGGTGGGCAGCGCTGTACGTTTCTGTATGTTAAGCTCGACTTAAATCAGAGAAAAACACAATCTTACCCTGGATCCTAAACCTGCGCAGGCAGCAGCGATCTGAAGAGGCTTCTGCTGCTATTTACCGATTACGAACGAGCCCAGGGCCGAGCCAGGCCGGGTTTATTCCCTGTGCACCCCAAGCCGAGCGCTGAGCCCCGAGGGGCGCCCAGGGCTCCGCTCCGGGCGGGGACAGGCGCCGCAGCCGCAGCCTCTGCTCCCGGCCAGGGCCTCCGGGACACCCCAGGGACACCCCCGGGACACCCCCGCTCCTCCGCGGCCCCTTCTGGGGCGGCTCCGGCTCCAGCCCTTNGGCCGAGCCTCCCCTGCCGCCCCCGCCCCGCCCCGGCCGCCGGCAGAGAGGAGGCGGCGAGAGCCCGGCAGGGGCGGCGGGCCCGGGGACAGCGAGGCCCCGAGGCGGCCTTGGCAGCGGAGGCGGCTCTTGCTCGTCTCTGCCCTCCCGGGGGAGGAGGGAGGATGGTATGGCCTTGGCTTTGGCCTTGGCCTTGCCTTGGGCCTTAGGTCTGGCTTTGGCCTTGGCTTTAGCTCGGGCCTTGGCTTTCGCCTTGGCTTTGGTTTTGCCGAGGCGAAGGCACCAGACTCAGGGCGCCGTCCCTGCGCAGCCCCTGTCTGGGCTCCGCCACCTTCCTGGTGTTGGAGAAGCCAGGCGGAAAGCGAGGGAACGCCGGCTGTGCCTGTCCGCACATGGGCCTCTCAAACGGTTACNGAAAAAAAAAGAAACCCGGAAGGAAGAGAAGGTTTGCCTGCAGCCCCGGGGGATGGAACGTATCTAAAAAGGAATTTAAAACTCTGAACACTGTCAGCGCACTTGCCTTCATGCTTTCCACATCCCCCAGAGGTGGGCAGCGCTGTACGTTTCTGTATGTTAAGCTCGACTTAAATCAGAGAAAAACACAATCTTACCCTGGATCCTAAACCTGCGCAGGCAGCAGCGATCTGAAGAGGCTTCTGCTGCTATTTACCGATTACGAACGAGCCCAGGGCCGAGCCAGGCCGGGTTTATTCCCTGTGCACCCCAAGCCGAGCGCTGAGCCCCGAGGGGCGCCCAGGGCTCCGCTCCGGGCGGGGACAGGCGCCGCAGCCGCAGCCTCTGCTCCCGGCCAGGGCCTCCGGGACACCCCAGGGACACCCCCGGGACACCCCCGCTCCTCCGCGGCCCCTTCTGGGGCGGCTCCGGCTCCAGCCCTTGGGCAGCTCAGGCTGCCGAGGCTGCACCTGCAGCTCCTCCTCCCCAGGGCAGGCTCCGCCGCCCATCCCGCTCCCTTCGCCGAAGCGGGAGGGAGAAGCCTCCGAGCCCCGGATCCCCTCCCTTACCCGCAGCCCGGGGCGAGTATCGGGCAGGCTGCGGCTGCGGCTGCGGCCCCGGCCTTTCCTTACCTCCTTCCGCGCCCGGCGGTCCCAGAGCTGCGAGAGCGGCGCCCCCCCCGCCGCAGCTGCCGCGCCGCNTAGGGATTGGAAGGGACCTCGAAAGATCATCTAGTCCAATCCCCCCGCCGGAGCAGGACCACCTGGACCAAGTCGCACAGGAACTCATCCAGGCAGGTTTTAAATGTTTCCAGAGAAGGAGACTCCACAACCCACCCTGGGCAGCCTGTGCCAGGCTCTGTCACCCTCACTGGAAAGAAGTTCCTCCTAATATTTAACTTAAACCTCCTGTGTTCTACGTTACACCCGTTACCCCTTGTCCTATCGTTGGGTGCCATTGGCTCCATCCTCCTGACACTCACCCTTTACATATTTATAAACGTTAATGAGGTCACCCCTCAGTCTCCTCCAAGCTAAAGAGACCCAGCTCCCTCAGCCTTTCCTCATAAATAAGGCCACAGATTTAAAGTACAGTTGAGGGTGCAGCTCTGCTGTGGCGGCTTCCATGAGAGAAACCCCGCTGCCTCCGTCCTACCTGACCCGTGTCCAAACGGCAGCTTAAAGAGATCTGGCACTGTGCTACCGGTGCACAAAGGTCTTTGACCTTTGACGCAATTTGGCAAATCAGTTGACTCTAATTGCAAAAGCCTTTGGAACGCACCTTCCCATGGACCTCGTGCTGTCCCCTAGAGACCTGAAGAGAAAAACGCAAGCTGACGTAGTTTCCATAAGAGCCTAAGGAGGTCACTGTCAAGTTTATCTCAGATATTTGTGAGATAAGGAAGGTTTGGGAGTTTTGTTTGGTTTGTTGTTTTGTGTGGGTTTTTGGGGGGGTTTTTTTTGTTTTTTTTATTTCAAGAGCATTATCACCTCTAACCTTTCTTTGTGATTGATGTTACCTTATAAAAAGCCCCTTAAAAATGTGATACTGGGCCTGTAGGTTTACAGACTGACAATTTCAGTTTCCCAGCTAAGGGACTTCACAAAGTCACTGGTATTTTAGGAAACCAAGTTCATTCATCTCCTGATGATGATTCTTTAAAAAATTGTACCTATGTATCTATATTTAGTGCTGTTACAAGGTTGGCATCCTTAATTTGACAAAGCTGCCGTTGATATTTATCATCCGCTGCAATGTCGTATTTACTGCCTTCTGCACAAAGCTAAATGTCAGCTGTATTCAGTATTCAGCTCTGTATTCAGTAGAGGACAGCTAAGCAGTCTTAGTGCACACTGCACCGTGTGCCCTGACTGCAAAATCCATCAGGTTCTGGCCAGAAAAGCAGCAAGAAAACCCCTCAGAGCTCTCAGCGTATGGGTCTATTTGTAGAAGAAGAGTTTGCGTAAGCGTGGTAGCACCTACCAGATTGTTCTGGTTTCTGGTTTGTGGTGTTCCACTCAGCATTTAGAATGAAAACTGAGCCTGTGAATCGTTTGGGGACAGCAACGCTGTCATCGGTCACTGCTGGTTGTTCCCTGGGCCCCGTTTGTCCTCAGTGAGACAAAGGAGAAACAATGCTCCATGGAAACATCTCTCCTGGCATCAAGCAAAGAGCAGCAGTTCCTGAGCAGAAGTGACCCATACAGAAGTGGATTCGAACAGTGCAGTGACATACCAAGAATGAAACCAGGACGTTTCCTGGTAAAACAGGTATTGCTCTTTACAGAGCGATACCAGCAGGGGCTTCCCAGAAGTGCCAGGGACCTATATGATACTGGAAACAAGTGCTGAGAGACAAGTTCTGCCCTTGATTGCAGGTTGCAGTGAAGGCCAGCATGGAAATGATAAATGTTTTATTCTGAACCTTTGTGTGCAGTGGAACTACTCATATATTTACAGGGTTTTGGAAGGTAAGTAGGAGGCAGTTGAAGAGGCAGCAGCAGGAATTTGAGGCGGCAGGAGGGAAGAGGCAGCAGACGTTACAAGAACTCTGTGAGAAGATAGCAAGCTTGAAGATGAGGCCAGGGCACAATGGCAAGGATCTGCAGGGACACGAGTGGGGGCATGGGGCGGGGGGGGATAGGTTGCGGTGCAGCACTTGGGACTTTGAGGGACCTCTGACAGCAGTGGGAAAACAGGAGACAAATTCGGAAATAGGAAGGGCGGGAACTTGCACTATGCAACATTTGTTTCTGACCTCAAAGGGTTAATCTGGGCTTTGACCTTGCAATTTTTCCCTAAAGGATGAGTTAAATTGTCTAGACTCCAGGTCTCCTAACCAGGAATTTCTCCTCCTGCAGGATTATCTTTCTCTCTCTTTTCCGCCTTACTGCCACTAGTTTTGCTTCTCCATCATATTCCTGACTTTTCCCTCCCCTGCTGCCCATTTCGCTTTACTTTGTTCTCCTTTTCTTTCACAATTTGCCAATATTTTTTGGTGGTTATTTCTCTCTTCCCTTTTTTAGTCATCCTTCTTTCCTGCGTGCTTCCATCTTCGGATTCTAAACCTTAATTGTCTATCTCATGTGACTGGAAAACAAACCAGCCTATGGGGGGCAGGGGGAGGTTGGTTGCCCCTGTGCTAACGTGCTGCCCCGCCCAGCACTGTAACTCCACACACAGCAGCAGTGGGTGGAAAAGTCCATTGTGATCTCCATGTATTAGATCTCAGGTCAAGCTAGAAACGCAGAGAAGATTGGCTCTGAACGCCGTGCTTTTTTCACCAGCACGATGCGCTCTGCAAATGCCTGACATTACCAGCACTAGAACTTACTTTTTCACCATGCTTTCTGTCCTCGTAAGTGAAGAATTGCTCCCTGTGGTACTCTCCTAGCTAATTATCTCTCTGCACTCTCCAGGTTTGCTAGTAGATCAGAAGTGACCAGCAAACATCTCGTGGCTGTGAGGAAGGGAAATAGCCACCCTCCTCACACTGACCTTCAAATAACTGGCAACAGCTGTCATTTTCCATGGCACTTTTCAAAGGCAGCCCTTCAAAATCAGGTGAGCTAATTTGGGAAAGGTGTGCCTGGCTGCTGGCAGGCCGTAAGTGCACCGAGAAGCACCACAAGCTCTACTACTGCTGTGGGCATGTGGCTGCCTGTGTTTATGGCCAGCACTGGCTTGGCCCAGCTGTCAGCATGGACCTTGGTGCTGGGAGAGGAGCTGTGGGAAGTGTTATTGGGGGTCTCTGTCCCTTGGCTCTGGAGATGAATTTAAGCTCAAGCCCCTGCCTGAATTACGCTGTAGGTATGTCCATGGCTGGTCGTGCACCTCGCTGATCATGTGATGCCCTGGCTGATGTAACTTCCTGGCTTTACCTTGAACCTGTCTTGTCCTTGTGGTGAGGCTTGGTGGTCCTTGGACTGTGGCTGATGCCTGTTGCTGTCGCTCTCCTTGTTTGGGTGCCTGCTGCCTCTCCATCACCCTTATTCCCAGCTTGCTGTCCCTGGTGGAACAGCCATGCGTCTCCTTGCTGACAAAGACTGCACACAGTCCTCAGGGTGCAGGCCGCTTTCTTCTTTCAGGCAAATGCACTTTTTGGCTCTTTTGCCAGGTATTGCTCTTGCATAAATAATAATAGTGTTAACATTGAAACATGATTAAGAAAGGTAATAATCACTCTGTATACAAACAAGAAATAGAGAAGTGAAACTGTATTGGGTTTGGCACTGTTCAAATGACATGCAATGCCTAATTCTCAAAGTCATGCTCTATACTTTTACAGGTCATGTGACATTCCTCGTATGCTTAGACTTCAGGATATGATACTCTTGTTTCCTCTGGTTGTCTCACTCAACAAGCTTCTGCCTTGTTTGGGACCTGTGACTTACCCAGAGACAGAAGGCGGTGAAACAGGACAGTTATGGTGCATCTTGAGCAGATTCACAGGAGCGCCCAGATCAAACTGCTGGCTCTAAACCAGTTCTCATTCGTAGGAAGGATGGGAGTTGCCACAGCACTCCTCTAATTTCAGATGACATGGCTTGCTTCTGTCCCGGTAAAGACGGAAAAGAAACTCCTATAATCTAAATGCTGTACACTTTCAGGGAAGGTCAGATCAAAAGCGTGCCTAGAGGATTAGCTGTAGTCATTAAAGTCAAATTTCTGTAGTTATCGATCCCGGGTGTGGTGGGTTAATCTTGGCTGGCCACCAGGTACCCACCAAGCTGCTCTGTCACTCCATCTCCTCCTCAGCAAGCAGGCCAGCATTGCCCAGCAGGAGCCAAAACACTGGTGTGTTTTCAACACTGCTCTAGATAGAAACACAAAGCACAGCACTATGAGCGCCACTACGGTGAAAGTTAGCTACAGCCCAGCCAGACCAAATACACTATGTTTACTGAAGTGTAAAAAAAAAAAAAAAAAAAAGAAAAGAAAAAAAGAACAGGAAAAAGAAGTTGTTTTGTTTATCCTGGAACTTTAAATGGCTTTTGAGTAGCCAGGCAGTTATTTGGAAACAGGAAAAAAAAAAAAGGGGTTGCTGAGCTTTTTGTGCCCCTAGTGAAGAATCTGTCTTCTTAAATGCAGGAAAAAGTGAGTTAGAACAGAATGTTCCTAGTCCCTCACATAGTGCCTTTGGCATTCTCCAGTTACGGCACTTTAGCTGTGAAAATTGAGTTTGTCCTTGAACTTGAACCACTGTGAAGTATTGTAAGTCAGGAGTTTTGATACTTCGAAATATTAGGATGTCAGACATGGTAACTTTATATTAGAAGTAAATAGCTGAAAAATCTGATCTCTGGAATGGCTGCGCCATAGCACAGCTGATTTTGTTTCAGTGACATGACTTGAGTTTTACGAAGATAATATCCCAGATCTGAATTCAGTCATTTGTCTGCTGAGAGGAACCACAAGCATTTTTATGTCTTAACGATTAAGGAATATTCCTAATGACTTTTGAAGAGCTGTTGTAATTTGACAGCAAAAAATTATTCTGGGTTTTGAATATGCGGTAAATTTTTTAAAACAGGCTTTTAAGTGGTTTCCTTAGCAACCACTCTTCATTAGAGATCAGCGCGTGCTATTAAGTATCACGCTGGGTTGGATCAGCTTTGGAATATTAAACACACTTGTTTAAAACACTGCCAGGTCATGCACAGTTCATTGCTGACCAACAACCCTGGAGCGTAGAGAGAAGCTCGCTGCCTGCCAGCCTTTTTTCCAGACATGCAAGGACACACCTCTTGGTGGTGAGCTGGCACAGGCACCCAGATGGGTGGAGGAGCTGGCCCCGCTCTCTATTGGTTGCTCTCTCATCCAGCAGCTGCGAGGAATGGGGGATTTTATTCCTCATTCGTCTATCCCTCTGCCCCCTACACCAAGAAAATGCTAGTAACTGATCCCCTTTTAAAGAGGTATGAAGCACAGCTCTTAACTGAGCATAGGTCATGTTCTTTTCTTTCAGTCTTTTATCTCAATGTCTGGTAATTTTCCTTCCATCTCATATTCAGTGTCTATGATCAACAGCAATGTAAAGCCAATAGATTTAGAGTAAATGGTGCAGAATCCTGGTGATGTCACTAATAAGAAGAACCTCTTCTGCTCTGCTCCAAAGCTTTACAGTTTCTTATTCATTTTGATTTGGATTGCCTTCCCTGTTTGAGAGGGACATCTGGGATTTAAGGCAGCTTTGGCAGAAGTGAGCTGAGAATCTTAAAGAAAACAAATGCCGCTCAGGGGAAGTGTGTTTAACAGCGATCCTCATGGAGGGCATTTGCCTGGCATTTGTCATCAGTCCTGTGAGAGCCTGATCGGATGCCCTGGCAGTGCTGGCATCTCCGGGGGAACACTTCTCTCTGTTTCTGGCAGGAAAGTCAGAGCTTGTTCCTGCTGCCAGAGTAAGGAGGAATAACAGTTATTTTACCCTGATGCTTTCTCACTTTATGCCTTCATTACCTGGGGATTGGTTAATGCAAAACCTCTGAGCGAGGTTTCTCTCTAAATCTGTTCAAAGGCACAGAGGCAGACAGAGCGTAGCACGTGAAAGCTGCGCACCAAGCCCTCAGCATGCACAGTGCTGAGTATGGTGAGTTCTTTCATTCTGCTCTGGCACCCAGGAGGTCTGGGTTTCTGTGTGTGGTGGGAAATGCCAAGTCATACCAACAGACTACTAAATGAATTAATCGGGGTGTTGCATTGTGAGACAGGCAGCTTCTCTGGCTTCTGTGCCTGAGCTAAAATTGGAGCAGACATTTGAGAGGGAAGAAAAGGGACTGCCAGTGCCTGCGTCTCTGACAGTCCCTGCATTGTTGGTCTGAAATAGCGCGCGTCCATTGACCTTCAGAGCTGGGCTGCAGCGGCAGTTTTTGGGCAACTTGGAAAATAGGGCGATAATGTGCATCCCTTAAAAGTAAGAGTCTCCTGATACTTGCATTGCTGTAGGTAAGCCTACAGAATATCTTCTTGCTTGGCCATGCTTTTGTTTTTGTAGCTCTCAGGAGAAAGGCTTTACTAGAACTTACACAGGAAAAAGAGTGCTTTTCGACAGTGGTTGCTACTTTGCAGTCGTGGTTTTGAAGGCAGAAATTAGCAGAAATTTCTGAAGGTAGAAATCACTCCGAAGCCAGCTCATGTGTGACCCAGTCGCTGCCATTATTGTACTCTATAGCAGGTTTTATTTCCTGTTGATGCTGTACTCATCTTTGCTTAGTTGTTGTTAACACAACCACTGCGTGCTAGTACGGAAAGGGTTACTGGTGCATCCAAAGATCAAATAGGAAGAATAGGATAACAACGTTCTGCATTATAAAACTGTGCCTCTTTTGTAAGACAGAAACTAAGGCAATATTCAAGTTAAAATAGGTGTTTGTAAAAGACCAACAAGCACAGGGCCTGCATGCCAAACAAAAGCCTGTAGCATCATTTTGAGATGTAGACAATTTCATTAAATCTTCTGTCTACAGGTGAACCTGTCAGCTTACAGGGTCTGACCCAAAGCACACAGAAACTTCTGAGAACCCTCATGCTGGCTTAACATGGACTGCATTGAGTCCACAGGAAGACAGATGTGCTCAGTATCATGTCCAGCATGGAATGAAAGCTTTAAAAGTGTGTAATCTTTGGGTTTGGCATGAGAGCATCACATAGAAATCCTGCGTGTAAGCAACATATCGCTGTGTGCAGGGGGTGATCTTTGCCTGCTTTGCCACCTACCTTCTGTCGGGGCCCATTACAGTAACCGGGAATCTGGGGCACGACGTAGTTGCTGAGATTCTGCACTTGCAGACTGTCTGCTGCTGACGTCTTCTGCCATACTTGGTTATTTTAAAACTCAGATCAGTTTGGTTCATGAGTTGGATGATTATCCCTTGGGGACAGGGTGGATGGTAGGGACAGACAGCTGGATGCACGTGGAGTAAGGACGCTGAGAACAACCAGAACTGAGGCTACTGCTGAGAGAATATTTATGGAGAATTGTGATTTTTACTGATTAAGGCAAGATGCTTAAACTGGTTATTTTGTCAGTTCAGTTGCAATGACGAACATTAACCTGAAGCTCTTTCAGTCAGATGACCCAACCCTGTGGCTGAGTCCTTGCTTTACTTCATAGTTATGACTTTATCTCTGCTTCTCATTTGTAAAGTGGGGTGAAGAAGACTTCTCAGAGCCAGTGGGAGTGTTGCAAGGGTGATCACAGAAGCAGGTTGGACTAGCAGAGGCTGGACTAGCTCCTAGGCTAGCAGTCAACGGGAGTGCTGTTCCATGAGCAGCTTGTTACTGCATCACATGCTTATCAATGTTGTGCGTAGCTAATATGAAGCTTTCTAGAATTGTGAGGGCGCCTTACTCGGCACTGTCACTTCAAGAACTGAGGAGGATTATAGGAGTGTCCTGTCTAACGTGTACAGCTGCCCTCTGCTTGGGCTGCTTGTAGCGCCAACATCTGTGCTGATTCTTCCCTTGTGCCCACTGAACAAAACTGTTCTGGCCTTCTCCAGCTGTGGCCAGACAGACAACTCTTTCATGTTAGAAAGGCATAGTGTCACATAGAGAAAGCAGACGAAAAGGAGCTGCTCTCATCCTGACAGATGACAGTGAGCAGGCATTAGCTTGGGATTTATTCCGAGTGGCCTTCTGTGCAGTGCTGAAGACAATGGGCTTCGAGGTGTTACGGGAATTGTGGTATGAAGTAACACAGGCAAATTAATTCCTGAAAATGTTCTCAAGCTGGCAGGGTTTGCTGATGGCTAGGCCAAGTCATCAAGCCACATGCAGTTAGTTCTTTTTCTACAGAAACATTTCCCCATTTTCAAAAGATCAGTTTCATCTTCAAATCTGTATCTTGAGCTTCAGATTCAAATCCCCCACTGATGCAAGAGAGCACACAGCTCAGCTGAAATCAACAGGACTCTGTCCCTTTACCTCAGCAGTAAATTAATCCTGCTCCTGCCTTTTCACCTAATCTCGTCAGCACAAAGAAATGAATTATGCTGTCAGCATTTGAAGAAAAAGGCCTGTTTCAGGGCAACAAAATACAGAGAGAGGAGCTTCATTCATGGAGTGGAGGTGCCAGGGTTATGCTGGGTTATGCTGTTAAAGGTCATACTGTGCTTACTCCACTTACATCTATTCACCTGAGCAGGTAGAACTATCTAGGACAGTATTTAGGGATATTACATGAATATTTTCAAGACAAAGTAGAGGGTAATTCAGAAGCCAGTTTTGAAATGAGTATTGGTGAAAACAAAAATGATGAATGGCTCCTTAATTCTTGGCTCTACTGTGACAAGAGGTGTCAGAGCTTACCTATTCTTTTCATCTAGTTAAAGGAATACTCATTTCAAGGAGGTAAGCACATCCAGATTCAGTCTATCACATATATTCTAAATCTAGGCAAGACTGGCCTGAGTGTAGTCCTGGGTGAATACCAAAATGCTGGAGGTTATTAAATTGGTTGGGAAAACCTGGGTAAACAGAAGTGTTCCCTTATGGGTTCTCACAGGTCCTAACTCCACACACCTTCGATCTCTGCTCCTGGAGACCCTTGTGAGCTGTTCAGCCCATTCTGTCTTTGCTTTCCAGGTGAGTCATTTTGTGCACTTGCATCCGTGCATGACTACGTTCTCACTTACATTGGGGGTATCAGGTTGTCCCCAGCCTGTATTTAAGATCTCATCTTTTTTTACGCCGCAGTGAAACAACTGTTTTTCTAATATGACTTGAGCCATATATTGAAACAAGCAAAACCATGTTTTCACTGTAGGACAGAACCAGGCAAGATGCTCCATTGCCAGTCTTGTGGTCCTGGACCAGTCGGGATCAGGACGATGCGCTGAATAGCGACAAACTCACTCAAGTTTGTGAACGGGGAGCATCGCCAGGAGTCAGCAATGCTTGCTACACTGTATGCAAGCTCCCAATTTATTACAAGATGTTTACATAGTTCTGCACCCTCCTAGCCTTCAGACTGGTATGTTTACTGAACACACACTCATCACGTGCCCGGCAGATGGTGTTCCAACCTGGCGCTTCTCACACTCGCAACAGGGCATTCCGTGATGTTGCCTCATTCATCCACAACCATTCTTCTAGCCTGAAGGTCAGTTTACATTTTTGCTAACCATGAATTCTTTTTTCCCACGCTTCATGAAAGCACATTTAACTTTTATTAAATCTCCCCCCTCTGGTCCTGTTTCCTTCCCCCCTGCAATCATCATGCTCTGGCTGTGGTTGGACAGAGTTCCCTCTTACACAGAGCACAGTGTGTTGTGGTCACATCCTGCCGTCACCACCATTGTTTGAGGACTTGCAAGGTCTGTTTTTAAACATCCTTGCAAAAAGCAGAAACGTACACAGACTGCTTCTGTCTCAACAGCTGTCAATCTTAAACCACAGTGTCAACAGTCAAGGAGATGCTAAAGTGAATTTTTTCCAATATGCTGCTTTAGGTCTGGGCTGAAACTGCAAAGCCAGAGCGGAGGATCCTCAGCAGACTCTGGGCAGCTGAGAAGACCCAGCTGTTCCCCGAGACATCTCTGCAGTGGTCAATAAGCAATTCTCCTGCCACTCAGGAGACATGGGCCCTGGGTCTTCGTTTCAGGGGAGCCAAGGCCAGAAGACCAGCTGTTAGGGGCACCGTTAATACTCTATTCAAGGTAAGCTGAATTGTCTGCTGTTTCTGCAAGATTTATACCTGCTCTTCTCCACAAGTGACTCTTGTTTGGTTTTGCTTGTACTCTGCACTCTCTGAGGCTTGCATTTACCACAGAAGTCACAATGTAGCTGTTTCTGAATTCAGGGTATTACTGTGTGAGCCTTTGGAAAAGCAGCACTTTTAGACTGCCGAAAGTCATTTTAAATGTCACGTTATTAAACGTTGCTGATTACTTGTTGACCACACAGAACACTTGACCTTTGCACAAACTATATTCAAAACACTTGACAAAGCCATACAAAATATTATCCTTATTTCTTACTGGAATTTCTAAAACATCTTACTAGGAATAACGTAAGGGAGATGGAAATTCACAGGAGTCCAGCACGACCTGCAAAGTAAAATCTCACATACTGCAGACGGTTTGATACTATCTTATTTCAGTGAATGCTTTGATATCATAAGGCTGGGTTTTAAAAAAAAAAAAAAAAAAAAAAAAGCAAAGCAGACTGCGCAGTAGAACACAATATACACCAGCAGTAGCAAATTTAATTTGTTTGTCTCAAAGGGCAAGGTGATGCACTTTAGTAGTTCTGTAGTGCAGCAAAGTTGAATTTCTCAAGCCTCAATCTATGACAGTAAGATCTCAAGGCATTTAGACACCTGTTGTTCATAACTCAGCTCCTCCTCATTGGGTTTCCCAACATGTATAATCAGGGAGGGGGACAGTTACAGGTGGACAATCCAGGTGACAGGACAGACCTTCAGATGCTTCGAAGGCAAATGCAATGAGTAGCTGTAACACATCTGATAGCTTTATGTTTGTGCACACATTACATAATAATATGAAACGGATTCAAGTGATTATAATATCCAGACAATGAAAGTACCTTCAGCAAATATTCACAGTATTATTTTCAAGATTTGAAGACTCGTGCAATGTACCTGAATTTAATTTCTGACCTACTCTCTGACAAATCTAAAAGAGCATATTCCAGAAAGATCCAATATTAATAGACTGTCCAAAAGAAACAGGGAAATGTAACCTCCAGCAATGTTTTATGATGATGATTTGTAAGGTGGTTTTGATTTATACCTTGATAAGAGATTTAATTGCCTGACACCAAGAAAACCTGTCTGTCGTGCTGTGCAGGTGTTTATCTGGAATGACTAGATTGCTGTGGAGATTTCCAGCTAACTTAACCCATTTGGTTTTATTTGCCAGCTTGATGGATGAAGATGTAGCCTTTTAGTTTTGACATTGTGTCTCTTAGGTGCTAAAGCACTGCAGGTTTGGTTAGGAAGTTGCAGTTAGGGGATCTCCTTGCACCTTCTTCTCAAAAACTGGGGGCTTTCATAGAACCAGGTGTGGAATTACAAATGCAGGACCCTGGTGGCATCAAGTCAGCTTTTCATCACGTGCCTCCCTACCCACTCTGCAAGTGCTCCCTTGCTAGTCTGAAGGCTGGTCCAGTCATTGGCACTTCACTAAAATGAGACTGCCAGGTCTGCAATGCTACAGCCACCCACTCCACACCTCTGCACAAGAGCAGCTCGCTGACCACCTCTTTGAATGTGCTGCCATCAAAATCACAGTTCATGGGAATTATTTTATGAGAAGACTGCTTGAAGACAAAGTGCATTGACAAGGAGGAAAACAAAAACCATCTGAAGGCCAGACTAATGGGCATCTGAGTATTTGCAGTTTGTGCACACCTTGGGCAACAGCAAAAGCTGAGGGTGAGATGAGAGATGGGCTGTACAGTTATTCTAATACCCTTTCCCTCAATCATCACATGGGCAACAATGTGTCTCCCTACAAATCTGCCCTCTCTTGTGCCCCTGTCTGTGCAGGAGAGTCATCACCTACTCCATTGGAAGCACAGTATTTTTGTAAGAGCATTACTCACTGACAAAATTACTTTTGTGTCTTGCTGTTAGTCATCGGGACCAGCTCTGGAAACAGCAATTCTTCTATGACATGTGCCCGCTCATCTGCCTTCCTCATTCCTAGCGAGAATCCAAAGGACGTATTAAATATAACCTCAGACTCTGGTACAGAAATAGATCATGTAAGATGACCTGCATGTTGGTTAAATAAGTCGCATTGCAATTCCTATTGCAACGTATTCGTATTAGAAGGATTTTCTGTTTATTGAAAAGATTCTGCAAATGCAAACTCCACAAAGAAAAAGAGCACAAGTACTGGCCAGGTCCTGCAGGTCTGTGCAGCCTGTGGGTGACAGACAAGATCTTTGCTGTTGTGTCCCGTGCCTCACCAGGGCTGTGGTTTCCCCCCCGACTAGCAGCTCTCATAGGGACTGGCTGTACAGTGCCATGGGAGCCAACGGCTGGAAAAAACAGTATTAAATTCTCTGTTCCAGTTTGGTCTCTGAGGGAAACCCATAGGATGGTGCTGGAGTAGTGCTGCCTGCAGGAAGGAGTAGTGCTGCCCATAGGCAGGAGTAGTTTGGGTATCCAGGTTCCCCAGATATCCCATTCTTAGACAGCTCTACCTCAGCAAAACTTGCACTTCATGTCTCTCACAGATGTGCAACGTCGATAATTAGACTTTGCTACTGTCCCAAGCAAGGTGGCTTCAGCAGAGACTGTAAGAAGCAGAGGAATTCCTGTCCACTGGGACAGCCAAATACAGTAGGTGGGCCACTTCACGCTGCCTGTCCTGGAACACACTCAAGCCTGACCTACAGGGATAGACAGACCAAGTCTGGTTTTACTTTCTTGGGTTTCCTGTGCAAAGGGAAGATGTCTGGTGTTCGCTGACACTGCTGGCTGCTGCTTCACTGAGCTGGGATTCATTTCATGATCAGTTTTGCAAGCCTGTGGAGAACCAGTATTGTGCATTGACCTGCTCCTGCTGCTTTTCAGGTGCGGTAGAAATGTCCCTGATGTTCAGCAGCAGAGCTTTTCGGTGGCACCAGAGCCTGGGTAAGTGCCAGCCCAGTCAAGGGGTCATTTGCCTTTGAGTTTACGTTCTCACAGATGATTACTTGTCTAGTGCTCAAGTGCAGAGATTTTTCTCTACGATATTTTAATGTAAATGTTTGAGTTTGTACAAGTCCAGTATTGTTCTCCTTCAGAGCAGCTGGAGGTGGTGCAAGTCCTTCCCCAGAGGACTCTGACCACGATTTCTCCTCTGCATAGTTGCCTGCTGCAAAACCACAAGAGGGGAAAGTCTGTGACTTGTGGTATTTCAGCTCCACCTCTTAAAGGAGGAATTACTCAAGCTCTTTAAAAAATGTTACAGAGCTAAACTATGTAGCTCGTGGGCCATTTCATTTCCTACTCTAATAACCTGGACTTTTTTTTTTTTTTTAAGGGAAAAAAAAAAGCAGCTAACACTACTAGATGGTCACTTCCAATATTTTTTTCATTTTCATGGAGTGTGCATGCAAAAATTCCAGGTGATGATGCTTTTTGCCAAAAGTTTGAAATAAAATTCTGGCTTTGCTGGTAAAATAGCATTGTTTTGGCACTCTGTAAAAATCCCGAATGTTTAAAAAGTCACAGAATGCACGATTCCTGTAACAAACCCCGAGTACTGCTAATGCATACAGATGTGCTGAAATGGGCTGATAGGGGTTACTAATACACACCTACCAGCCATTTTAATTTTAAGAGTATTGAGCAGCACTTGTATCTACCACCTGTAGTTATTTTCAATCTTTCTCTAATGGACTAGGTTTAAAAAGGTTTCCTTCTCTCGACCGCAGGCCCAAAGCCATCATCAGAGGCGAGAGGAGGCTGGACTGCCATGCCAAGCCCCGGAGACGTACCTCTGACCCAGAAGCACAGATCCCTGTGTTGCACCCGGTACTAGCAAGTCCCAGTCTAAGGGCAGGTGACTGTAAGACGCTGCATCACCTGGGAAGGAGCTACGTGAAGGTCAGCTGCTNCTTGGGCCCGGGAGAGTTCTCCCTGCCCCGAGGAGGGGATGAAAAGGCACCAAGTGAGGTTTACTGCCGGGGTGGCAGGAGCTCAGCTGCGCAGTCCAGGGGTGAGGATGGAGAAAGCTGGAGGAGAAGCCAGGAGCAGTCGCTGCTCCCCCTGGCGGCCACAGCGCGGTACCTGCGGCACTGCCGCCGCTGCCTCTGCTCCCCCCCGACACACAGGGAGGTTGGGAGGCACCTTCGGGATCATCCAGCCCGGCACCGACCGTGCCCCTCAGCACCGCATCTGAGCGTCTTTGTAAAAAAACCCAAAACCTCCGTGAAACGGGGTATTTTAGACTTGGCTTCTTCCCTGTCCAGCTTGTTCAAATGCATGGTAAGCCTTCTGGTGAAGAAAGTTTTCCTAATACCCAATCCAAACCTT
>WEIS01060956.1:4853-23398 GCA_013389965.1 Todus mexicanus | reverse complement strand
TTTCTGGCTTTTAAAATTCTCTTTCTTTGTTTCTGGATTGGGTTTAAGTGTCAAGGTTTTGGTAGAGGGGCAGGGTCTGGCGTCTGTGAGAAGACACCAGGCGCTGTCACCATGGCAGACAGAGCCAGTTCCAGCTGGCTACAAGAGGGACCTGCCGCTGGCCAAAGCTGAGCCACAGTTCTCCAGGTATGGCCTCACCAGTGCTGAGTAGAGTGGAAGGATCATTAGATTTCGCTACTGCCTCAAGCAAGGTAGTGTCACCAGAGACTGTAAGAAGCAGAGGGATTCCTGTCCAGTGTCCTGTCAGACTGGCCCAGGAGGGAGGTACCTGGCAACTGTCAGCAAACAGGAGAAGCAGAGGTGAGTTGTGCAACATGTTCTTTGTATCCACCTTCTAAACCGAAATGATTTCCTATGGGCCAGAACTGGTGATGAAAGATATGTCCATCTGTACTAGAACTGGGTTTGAAAGATATGTGGAAATAAGTTTTCACTTTAATTATGAAGTTCTAGCATCTCTATTTGTAGCCGAAAGGCTTTGTGGGAAAAGGGAGTATTTGCCTCCTTATTAGGGGTCGCAACTCCTACTTAGGAATAAATGCGTTTTCATAATTAAGAAGCCAGGAAATTTTATGCAGCTCCATGTAAATCTTTGGAAACATAGAAGCACCAACATCTCCTGTCTTCTCTTCCATCTTGCTCCGTTTCCCATGAAACTGCTTAACCGTTTTAAGATTTTTTTCTCTACCACCCACCGTGACTGGCCTTTGCCATCACTTTCCTCAACATGAAGGGATTCTGTAGTACCTTTTTCTACAAACTGTTACATAAGATAAGGACAATCTAAGTATCAGAAACTTTCCTGTTCTCAGCTTCCCTAAATGAAATCGGTCCCGAGGCTTTTCTACAGGTTAGAAGAGAGGAGAAGTCACTATCCTCATCAACCACACAGCGCAGAAGAAGTGAAGGACACCTTTAAAGTCAGAGAGCTGACAGCACAGAGCTCAGTCTTAGGGGTACAACTTTGGGGTGTTTTTTTAAAAAAAGAGGCTTGAGAGTCTTATTTGATTTTGTCCTTTCAGGATTCCAGTCCAAACCATGGATTTCTCTTAATTCTATTTAAATGACCATCCTTTTAATAACGCTTTCTTCTTGCTGCATGTGTCAAAGATTGAGGTTTTTAAGTGTTCCTAAGAAATTTAACCTTGCAGTACCTTTTTTTCTAAATCACCAATGAAAACTATCAGTTCCAACCAAAACACGCTCTTTTATAGAAGCCTACAACTTTTTTTTTAATACAGAGTCCGTACAAATTAATATCAAGTAATTAACAGCAACTGCGCTTCATTTAACACATAATTCTTAACCCACCAGAATAAAACCAAGAGACTTTCTCCAAAAATCTGACTGTAGTGTTGGGCCTTTCTTTCTTTGGAAGATTTATGCAGTCAATTTATTTAAGTATGTTTAACTTCTGGATGTGAATTATTTTTAAGAATCCAAGCAACACTACTGATTTATTTTAGTAAAAGAAAAACTCAAGAGACCTCGCTAGCTTTCATTGCTTTCTGTAACTGATTTTTTTTCCTATCTAATATTTATGAATATTGCGAATAACAAAGTAAGTATTCTTGTATAACTTATTTATGTATTCGTGTTTGAGGAAGAAATTACCAGCACTTTACTTAGTATCTAAATCAGGAAAAGTATTCTTTCTAGATGTAAAAGTGAAGTCTTCCCTTTTAACCTGAAAGGAGTTTGTAGAGAGGTGGGTGTTGGCCTCTCCTCACAAGTCACAACTGATATGACAAGAGGAAATGCACCAAGTTACACCAGGGGAGGTTTAGTTTAGATATTAAGAAAAACTTCTGTACTGAAAGGGTTATCAAAGACTGGAACAGGCTGCCCGGGGGAAGTCGCTGAGTCGACATCCCTGCTGTATTTAAAAGCCATCTAGTGGTGCTCAAGCTTATGATATAGTCGTGGTTCTGGTAGAGTTAGATAATAGTTGGACTTGATGATCTTAAAGGTCTTTTCCAACCATTGGGATTCTGTGATTTTAGTTGTCATAAAGCATACATAACACACACCATCCCCACATTTCCCTTTGCTTCTACCTAACAAGCAAAGTAAAACTCAAGCTCTTTGTTGTCAGTTCCCCTCTCTCCTTCTCAGATAACTTCTGTAACTGCTTTTGCACTTGTGGTTCAACAAATCTTGTAGACAGGGTACATCCATAGGAATAACTTGTGTGGCAAAAAAGCAAAACCAACTCTGTATCTCTGCAGAGCACACTAGAGCCTGATGGTCTTGTTCCACGGCAGGTTCACTTCAGTTGCCTTTATCCATAAAAGCATCTAATTTAGGAGAAACATTTAGGCTTGTTCTATATAACTCTTTACTTTTGCCTATAACAAGCAGATATTAAGGAGCAGGTTAATGAAACTTAAATTTCATTTGGAGTAACATTCATCAACAGTTCAGGTGTAATTTAGGCAGAAAAAGTCCGAGCTTGAGTGCTTTGCCAGGCAGTGTTTGTTCTCGGTGGGTAGATGCTTTTCTTAGCATGGCTAGAGCCTATTTAATGTTCGGCTTTTGATTTTGCTTCAAATGTACATTATTTAGCCAGCTCTAAGTATTTACACCCCAGTGTAAGTCTAGATGCGGGCAGCCTTATGCCTTATTGACGATATTTTCCTTAGAACTGCGGTTCACATGAGACCCTCCGTGATGTCCTATTTCCTGGCACGAATACAGCTTTCTTCCTGTGTGGGTCCTTGTTAATTAAAAATACTTGGAATAGTTTGAATCCCACAGTAGCAGAACATTACAGCATAAGACATAAATCACGAAGGAAAAACTAGTACTACCATGGGTCACTCCCCAGTGTTCATAACAGAATAACAGGGCAGCACACTGTGCATCCAGCCCCTCTCACAGCTCGCCTTAACTTGTGGCAGTCACAGCCTTTGGCTGCAGCTCTGCCCCTGCCCCAGCAATGGGGAGCGGGTAGGGAAGGGAGGTTTTCAGGGGCCAGATCTGTCCTCTCCCCAGAAAATCACCGTTCATNTCCTAAGCAAATAATTTATTTTCAAGATCTTTTTTACCTGTGTTTATCAGTTCTCTGGTTATTTTTTTTCCCTGGTGTTTTATAGAACAGTCTGAAATCTATCCATAAAAAAGGAAATTTTCTGACTGTAGTAGTGAGTCTTCCTGACACTGGGATTTCCCGTATCATTATATACAAGCTTGTTTTATCTCATTATTATGCTTTTATTAAAGCTCTGATTCTTCTATAAAAGATTATTTAGTACAAGTGCCCTAGTGAGGCAACGAGCATTTTCTTTATCAGCTATTCCCTACCAAACTTGCCTATGGTGCAGGTTAAAGGCTCTCTCCCTCCACTGCCAGCTCAGCTATGGTTAATCATGCAATTTAGTCCAATGATAATTTATCCCAGCTAATGATGCATGAGATGTAAAAAGCCCAAAGGAGGAGCTTGGGGAACTGGAAATTAGGAGGGGAAAAATTCCCAAACCAAACATTCCCACCTTTTTCCCTTGCAAACTCAGCATATCTTATGCTGAAGTTACTGAGACACCATGGAGCCCTGCTTTTTTTTTTTTACAGTCTCTTGGTGGTGGAATCACACTTTAAATCATTCTGCAAAAGCATGACTTGGTTAACACTTCATTATGCAAGATTTCCACTATGCTGCAGTTGGCAGAAAAATCTGACTTTCCTCATGCATTTTATCCATCACCCGCTTCAAATTAAGAAAATGTGACTTTAAAAGTTTTTGTCTAAATGGCACATGGCTGAATGTAAGTTTACCCAATCATCAGTTGTACTAGGCAGGTATGTTAAAATTACGAAAGATCAGATAGCGCTGTCAAATTAAGATACTTCTGTGATTATTTTTTCCCCTCCTTCAAGGAATAAATATTTCACTGTAAAGCATTATTTGAAGAGTAATGTGTTTCATCTCAAGGATCATGAATGGCTTGCAGTCTAATTTTACAATGTGGCTAGTTTAATTAATTTAGTAAGTGGAGAACATGGTTATTTGCTCACATAAGGATTTCCAAATTGCGATCTTCAGACTGCCATCTGTGTGAGGTGTCACAGTAACTGCTGCATACGTGGTTCCAGGGCCAAATCAGCCCTTTTACAGCTTTTATTACAACGACGGGAGCCTCCAAAATATTTAAGGGTAGCAAGCGGTGTAGGAAATCTGGCAGTCATAATCTTAGTAGAAAATTCTTTTTCAAAAAGCAGAAAATAGACTTATCACTAGAATCATGCTATATCCAGTCCCAGCAATATTCACACTCCTGTGACACTGGGATTCAAGCCTCTAAAATGTGTGGAAAGTTATGATTATTTCTACAGCTGAATCCCAAACCCTTTATTCAATTTTTGCTCCTTTCTTTAAGCAAGACTCCAATTTGCAATCTTTATAAATTCAAGCAGTGAGGTTATATGCAACTGAATGATAGCATCTATTTTGCTTTTGTATCCTTTTAAGACATGAACTTAAGCTGAAAAAGAGAGATCCTTTTGAAACGGATAAATACCCTTACTCTTCTACTGGAAGTGTACGCAAAAAGAAAAGAGGAGGGGAAAAAGCCACCCACGGAATTGTCACCAAAACTAGTCCAGCTGCACTACCAGAACACGTAAACCTTTCTTTCTGCACTTAGCCCTTCTGTTTTGTATTTCTTTCAGCTAAACATGATCTTTCAACTGAAGATACCTCAGTGCATTTCAGTAGGCGTGGGCTTATGCGGGAAGACTTCTCAGCCCTGGGCTCAGGTCTGTAATAACGTGATATCCTGACATAGGAATTACAGAAATATATTATAGGAAGTAAGGGCCATCAAGAACTCATTTAGTCAACTTCCCTACTATAAATATTTTTAGACCCATTTATAGAACTTGTTGAGTAAAGAGTGCAGTGAAGGTTGTAGATAATCCCTGCTAGTCTCATATCATGTAGTTTTCATTATGCTAACACACAGTTATTGGGTTTTTTCCTCCGATGTGACTGAGTATCGGAAAATATTTGTAAACCTCTTTTTTTTAATAGCTACTAGTGTCTAAAACGAGACATTTTAAAACAATATCCTGAAGTACCTCTCATTTCAAAATATCACATTATACTTAGATAAACGGCCTCTACACAGAGAAAGAAACAACTGAAAGGTAACATCTGATCTGCATTTCTTTAGAAAAAACTATTTCAGCCTACATTAAATCAGTCTGTTAATTGGTTTCATGCTTAAAATCCTCATGACAATGCAGATTCTGCTTTGAAAACTGACATCCCCTCCAAGAAAGAAACCCACGTAGTGATACATAAATTTCACACAATTTGAAAAGAAAGACTGTCAAAAATGGAACGACAAGGATCAAGTTTAAATTAGGTTCAATTTGTATGTCCAAGTTAAAATTGTAAGAAGCCTTTGTGTAGAGAGAGTGAAAACTCAGATGGACAGTACCCTCAGCAAACTGGTCTAGGTTGCCCTATATGACTCTGGGTTCTATGAAGACCATAGAGCCATTGAGCATTTAGGTTGGGAGGGACCTCAGGGGGTCACCTGCTTCAGCTTCCTGCAGATCTCGTTTAATGTTCAGTCAGGTTGCTTAGGATCTTACGCATTCAAGTTTTTAAATTTTCAAGGTTGAGGACTCCACAGGCTGTCTGGCCAACACATAACAGCGTGTAACACCCAAATCCATCCCTGCATATCCACAATATTTCTATTTCTACTGCGCAGTCCATCCCCAATTCCAGACCCATAGGCTTCCTTCTTGCATTAGAACTCAGTCAGGGGTTTCCTGTTCAGCCAGTCTGGCCGCCTGCTTTGCACACCCGTTTTCCTGCAGTTCAGGATAGAGCTGTCATTGTTTTTTCAGGAGGCAGGGCTTCGAAGATTCACCAGTTCTCTGTGACCTTTTGCCTTTCAGAGCACCCTCTTGTGAGATCCTGTCTGCAAGCTGCCCGAACAAGCTGAAGTTCGGAGTTTTTAGTGTGCCACTGCTGCTTCCACTCTCTCCTACTGCTGCTACTAGCTCCTTTTGCTTTTCAGAAAAAATAAAAATTGTAAGGCAAGAGCCAGTAAAGTAGACCTCAAACTGTGCCAAGCCACTCGCTTTTAAAAATTGCTGGAATTGGATTAGAATTTTAGCTGCCGCGTGGTATTACATCCAGTTGCCTTCAGACTGCAAAGGTGGCGCAAACTTACTCCTTTTTTTTCCAAGTGTCAGTTTTCTTCAAGGAGAGAAAAAGGTGATAAAACAGTTACCACTTTGTGTGTGACTATGCTACAAGTGCTTATGAACTGGGAAAGAAGAAAAAGTGGCCAGCCAGATCAGAAAGAAATTTTCCATTCTTCAGTTTCTATGCTTGAGACAAGGTTATGGGTATTTATTTTTTATACGAATATTTTTAGGCTGCCTTTGAATTTCTAGTATCCTGAGAGCTGTTAAGAGGCGTGCTGGCCACTACCTCAGTTATAATACTCCCCAAATGATTCTTTACCAGCTTCCTCCATGGCATTTCTGTGAGAGCAGAGCAGATCCATCTCCATCTTCCAAATGGAGCACCTCAAAAGTTGTTGTCTGCTTCCTATAATTCCATCTGCTTTCTCTTTTTCACCCCCCTCTCCCTCCACACATGATACAGAATTGTCTTTCCTCCTCTCTTCACTGTGGATTTGTGTGTCACCCATCCCTCTTGTTGTCTCTAGAGAGAAGAGTTTCTACAGCGAAGATTTCACGTATGATGTGAAGAGATTTGCTTCTCAAATCAATATACAAATATTTACTAAAAATTAATGTGCTTTTCATCACCGCTAAAGGGTCTTTACAAAAAAAATTCTCCATAAGCCTAAATTTACTCATCTTAGGATTTGAGGACATATATTTTATTTTAAATAAAAGAATTATCCAGATGCTGAAATTGGCAGTGATAAAACTGGCATTTTATCAACTACATCCTATTTGGAACTTCTTTGACTAGTAATGCATTTAAAACATATTCAGTATCTCAGCTATTATATAAACTTTGCATATTATAGAAGCCTTCCTATTGTAGTACCCAGGTATAGCACAGTTCTTGGAATTCATTCCTTGGGCAGTTCTTCAAAGGGTCAGTTTCCATTAGTCTTCTATTACTGGTAGACTCTGGAGGGGCTGAAGAGTGCCCAGTGAAGACAGCTGACCACATTGCACCAGAACTAATGCAGCTTAACTGACTCTGACTTCTTCAGAGCTACGTTCACTTGGAAGAGAATTAAGCTCTGGTCCCTGTGATAAAGGCAAAATGTCAGGGAGGAAAGGTCAGAGATCAACTTTAGAAATTTCTGCTGAGGAGAATCAGTTATTTCAACTCTCAACTTTAAACTTGAACTCGGTAATATTCTTCCCTACACTGTGGGTTTTCCATAGAGAACTCCCAGTTTGTTGAAGGAATAACCATGTTTGAGAGGGAATGGTTGAAGGTGGTATAGCAACATGTCAAACCCCTTTTTTCCACATTATAAATTCAGCTGCCTAGGAGGAAACCACCTCATGACTTGGAGCACTTTAGGACAAACATTAATAAAAACAACAAATTCTAATTGGTTATTATTGCTTGAACAGAAAATATCAGATTTCATTTTCACCAGGAGGAAATGAAAATGTCATGTACTGTAATATGACAAGCAGGGAATTTACAGTAGTGATATGTACTTGTAATTACCTTTATATGTGTAAATGCACACAAAGCAGAACACCAGGGAGGCCGTTTTACAACAGATTTAATCAAGAGAACATCTACGTCTCCTCATAAACTTCCTTAACCAACTTTGAAAAAAGAATGGAGTTGATTAGACAGGTTAATGGGGTGATGTCTTTATAAATGACAGATGGCCACGTTAGAACAGAAAGTTGTTCACTCTCCATTTTTTATTTTATTTTACTTATGAGACTATTCTACTATTTTATTATTTTTTTTTACTTATGAAAGCATTGCTCATACATTTTTGATTAGCAGTGGTTCACTGAAAAAAAAAAAGCAATTTCCAGTGAAACTGAACTTTTAACTGGATGAATGTTGTCATTATGCTTAAGTGGCAATAATCAAAACTAAAATACGAAATTAATTTTTTTGAATTCCAGGTCCTTATAAACATCCTGACCTCCCTGCATTGGCCTGCAAATGGCAAAAAGTGCTTACAGATTTGCAGGCTCTTAAGAACATAACAAAGGAACGGAAATGTGAAGAAGAAAGCTAGATTTTTTACGATAAAGGGAACCCATTAGTGGTGAATTTGACAGAGTAATTAAAAAAATTAGAATTCAAAAAAGACAAGAGTCTTAATTAAGAATACTGAAAAAAATTATAGTGCAACATTAGCTAGACTTGAAAAACAAGTTCACCTTGGGCATAATAATTTTCGAAGTGTAGGACGTGGAATAGCCTAGACTTTTAATTTTCCCTCAGATACATGCGGTATCTGGAAGCAGATCACACAAACGATGTTAACCGATGGAGGGTTCACAAAGTACCTACACAAAGGCCTCTGGCAGTGTGCTCTGGGGACCCTGGCCAGGCCTGAAGAGGAGGAAGTGCAATAGCTGAAGCTGCTGCTGAAAGCCACCATTGCAGCTGGAGCTCTTGGCTCTTTCCTAGGTGGCATGCTGCTGGGCAATGGTCCGTATGCCACCACTGGCAGGTGTCATGATTTGTGAAGCTCTATCTGAAGATTTCCAGTGCCTACTCGGCTGTCAGATAATCACAACTGTGCGATTATTTATGCAATGTTCTCTCATCTCTCTTCTTCTTCCACGTGAAAAATGACCATTCCTAAATGGACCAGAAATAAAGAAGGTAAGATGTGCGTTGCTAACCTTCTACTCCTTTTTCCTCCGCCTTTGGTGTTTTTCATTGATCTGAAGTGTACAGCTTCTTCATCTCATGCAGATCTGGCAAGGGTTAGGGCAGGGCCGGCCACTAGATGAGTGACAGCTCTCTCCTAACCCCTCTCCCTCCCCAAAGGGGAAGAGAAAAGGAATAGGGGAGAGAGACTTGGATTAGAAAAGAAAGCTAAACAGCTTTAATGAAAATAATAACAATAAAGTGAAATATACACAAATGTATAGAAAACCAGTTTCAAACCCAACCTCCCTCTTGATCACTGTTACACTGATGCTGTGGAGCAGGAACTGGGGAATTCCCAGACTGGACTCTACAGCAGCTGGGAATCAGGTTCAGGAGTGGGATTCTGGAAATGGATTCAGGAATGCGCAGAGTGGGATCAAAGGCAGAACAGATGGAGTCCTCCTCAGATGCCAGCTATTGAAGAAGAGAGCTTGACCCTCATGATCCCTCAGCTTTATACTGAATATGATGTATATGGGATGGAATCCCTTGTTGGTCAGATTAGGGTCACCTGTCCTGTCTGCTTCTCCCCGCAAGTGCCACCCCTCACTTTCTGCAGCCCTTAAGGTGGCACACAAGATTTACAGTGACCTTGATCTGTATGGGAGCAAGCATAAGCAAGAGCCTTTCTTGCGTTCCAATCCTTGGTAATAATTATAAACATTGAGCATTATCACTGCTAGAAGCAGACAGTGTCTGTGAAAATATGCCCTTAATGTCAGAAAATGCAGTTATTTACAAGATACTTTGCTGAAAATTAAAATCACTGAACAGAATTAGTTCTGTTCTGGCTCAAACCAGGAAAAGATCCTTGGTTAAAATGATGCCACTGAACATCTCTCTAGCCTTCCAGACATGAATTTGAAAACCAAAGTCTTCCACAAATATTTTCTCTTGAGAATATGTGTGTGTATACAGGATTTATGATAAGTACTAGACTAAGTTTTGACAAAGCTCTGGATCTTTGGGGCCTTTTTGCTTTTTTCAGGATTGTAGTGCCAGTGCAGTGGGACAACCCTTAGGCATGTATGTGAAACTCTGCAGCAGATAGCAGCAATGAAAGGTAATTCTAGATACTATCAGGACAATGTGGCTGCGGCGTATCAGAGGCTGGCTCAGATTTTTTTGCAAACTTTCCAAGTGCTCACATACTGCTGATTTTTTTAGTAAGTACAGTAGCATGTCACAAGTTTAATTTCATTTATCTGTACATATGCAAATCAATAATTTCCATAATGGTGGCTAATCCTCACAGATCAGCTTATCTCTTAGGTAGCTGAGTAGGTGGCTGGCAGCTGCAGCGATATAGTGGTCGAGCTTTAACTGTGACATTATAATCAACAGTTTGGGGTGATAATTTGATATCATATGTAAGTCACTGCACAATGCAATTGACTTGTCCCACAGCTCACCTCTTATTAACATAAAATAAAATTCACACGGGGTATTCATCTAGGTCATAGTCGTGAGTGGCTTTGTGTTCCATATTGGCATTTTTAACAGATTAATTACTATATCATCAGTAGCACCACTTATCAATGTATTGCTATTTGGTCAAGCATTACCAAACCAAGGTGGACAGAATGCCATGGAAATTGTTGAGATCTGCCTTTGCTCAATTACTTTTTCAAGGTCAATCCTAATCCCACAGCCAACCTCTGCTGCCAGATTCCAGATCTTCACTGGAGCTCCTATTTTCCCCAGAGTCAGCTAGATGCTCACAGCATTTTGAGGTGGAGGTATGATTTTTTGGTTTTCAGCTGGTGCTAACTAGAGTAATTGGATCAGTGGTGAATCTCTGGTTTCATAAATGTAGTGGAGATAGGATGTAGGGCATAATATAGAAAGGATTATAAAAAAGACTTGTGTCCTCAAGAAATATTAAATTCCACAGTGCCTGATGCCTAACAGTAACCTACTGTCTTCCAGCGCCCGGCTGCCTTGCAGAGTAGTCAGTCTGAGTGCCTTGATATGCAAAATACCACAGCTAATCTATTCAGATGTTCCTTGATCACTTTAGTTTATTGTGATTTCTTAAAGTAAGTAAATATGCAAAAGAATGTTCCTAGACGCAGGGCTATTAGAATATGCTAATGAAAGATATTGCAGTTTGGAAGAGCCTGGTAAATACTGCAGTCTTCTAAAGCTTTTCTTTCTGTTTTCATTCCATTCCTAAAACACTGGTTCCCTTGATTCTTTACTGCTCTGGATGGACGGTCTCCCTGTACACCTGCTCACCACTGATCCTTATTTCTATTAAAACAGTCTCTTAGTCCCCATTCTTTTCACTTTCTGCTGTTCAGTTCTCTGTTTATTTCACCTACTTTGATAGGGTCCCTCTCCTTCCTACCAAAACATGAAGATCACCTCCTCTTCCTCATCATGCTCATCCTACTACACACAGCCCTATGAAATTTTCTCCCTCCAACAAAGCCTCCTCCCTCTGAATTGTACACAAGTATCTCTCCAGGGGGAGCTATCTTGAAAAGGAAAGAATAAAAAATGTGTGTGACAGATTAAAATAAAAGTTAATTATTTAGTAGTTATACAAGTTTCAGATGAGCCAAAATCAATACAGCATCAAAAATGTATAAAAGCTATTTAAAAAGAAGAAAAATGCAGCAAGAATTCTCAGAGACCATTGCCCCTCATTTTCTTTTCTCTTTGTGCAGCCACCAGTTGCTGCGTGGTCTCTGAAAAATGCTGACTGAGATGAAATACTCAGGCTTCTCTGTTCTCTTCTAACTTCTTTTACTTCGCCATTGAGATCCAGAGAAGTACAAAAAGCCAGAGGGAGATTATATAGTTTATATATTCATTCCAGGAGCATCTCTAATCTTTGTGGTGGTAACAATACAATAGAGCTCAAGGACTGAAGCATCACAATACGTACCAACAGTCAGCTGTTCTCATAATAATTATAATGATACTATTTCAAGTTTTTGTTACTGATTCCTTTCTGTGATGTAACACAGGCCCGTAACTGCATTTATTCCACAGATCTTAATCCAGCCTCTGTAAGAAGCGATTTGTTGGGGATTTCAAAACATCCTCCGAGATCATACGAGAGTTTTACACAGAAAACCCTTCATAATCCCTCTCAAAACTCTAATATGGATCTCTTTCTAGGTCTTTCACTTCTTTTGGACTCTGTGTTCAACTCTTGCCTTTTAAACAGCGAAAACAGGTTTGGCTGGAGAATTCAAGCAGCATGAGAGAAATGCCTGCAGTGCAAGCTGGGTGTAACGTGGTGGGTGGGTACAGCTACTACCAGGCAGGAGCAGCTGCTTCCACAAGCTCACAGTGTCCTTAGGGTCCGGCACACCAAGGCAGGTAAGAACAGGCTAAAGCCACCTCCCTCCAGCACACTCTGCAAGTGTACAGACACCGAGCTGAGGAGTATGGCGTTTAAATTCAGGTTTCGGTGAACAGGGTTGTAGTGAAGAGCCATGATTTGTAGTGTCTTCTGCATGCCCATATCATACACCTTTGTTTTACCCAAACGCAGCGTAAGGTTTACTACCAAAGCAGAAGGCAAAGTAAACATGTCTTAAGCTGCTGCCAGAAACTGGCTTGTTATGAGGAATTTCTCAACAATTACAGCTTTTAGTACTAATGAGGGAGTGGAAAAAAAGGCTGATAAAATAAGTGTGTGTGACTCAAAAGGAAAAAGTAAGCAGTACGCAAAAATAGTGCACAGTGAATTGTTTCATAAGCTGTTCAGATATTGCTCTGGCAAAAGTTCGTATTTCCTTTGATGGAGATATTTCCTGACGTGGCTGGGACAGTATGAGGAATTACACTGACATTTTGAAGATGCTTTCTAAGCTGAAGGAATTGAAGACATGAGCTAAAGCAGTGTCTCCAGCTCAGCACTAGCTTAATTTCCTCAGAGCAAGGAAATGCACTTTCTAATGCCACCTAGCTGAGACTCATTAAGCATTCATTTATTAATTCAGTGCTTTTAAAAACACTGGTAGCGGCAATCCACCGATCATGAACATATGACGCAGACAAATTAAGAGATCTACTGATCACACTTTTAAACAAAAGTGAATAAAATTCACCATATGCATTCTAAAAAATGCAGTACAAAAAAGTAAAATTCTACATTAGAAAAATGCACTGGAGTATATTTAAAAAAAGAAATCCATCTAACACATACTCCAAAAGCCTTCATGCCTAATCAGAAGAAAACTTCCTCTTTAGGCAAGGCTCATCTTTATTTTGGGATTGTCTTGTTCTCTTGAAGCATTATGTTCCCCGTAGAAACAGAGAGGACCTCTCATACTTAGCATCACACCCTGGGTTTGGCTGGGATAGGGTTAATTTTCCCCAGCAGTAGCTGGGCCAAGCAGCTGGGAGGGGCCACAGCTGGGATAAACAGGGGCTACCTACTGGCTACACCCAGTACATAAGGAGAGGGCTGGCCTGCGGAAGGGGCTGCTGTTCTCAGCTCCTTTCAGCTTCAGGTTGCACCTGGAGCAGGGAAAGCAGCATCTAGGGTGCTGGTAAAGCCTCGTGGTTTGTATCACTCACTTTAGATACTATTTCATTAGTATTGTTGTTATTACTGTTGTTTTATTCTCTGTTAAACTGTTCTTGCCTCAAATCACAGGGTTTCACCTTTTTTTCTCCTGATTGTCTTCCCCATCCCACAGGAGGGGGTGTGGGAAGCAGTGGGTGAGCGGCTGCACGGTGTTTGATTGCCAGTGGAGGTTAAACCACAACAGATCAACAGTATTTATAAGCAGGTGGGGTTTTATTTGGATTTTAATTTCTAGTCAAGGATTTTTAAAGTAGCTTTTAACCATAGAATAATTTCGGTTGGAAAAGACTTTTAAGATCATTTAGTCCAACTGTTAACCCAGCACTGCCAAGCTCATCACTAAACCATGTCCCCAAGTGCCATATCTACGTATCATCTTTTAAATACCTCCAGGGGTGGTGACTCAGTTAACTACTTCCCCAGGCAGACTGTTCCAGAGCTTGACAACCCTTTCGGTGAAGGAAATTTTTCCACTATCTAATCTAAACTCCCCTGGTGCAACCTGAGGCTGTTTCTTCTCCAATGCTCAAGATCAAGGAGCATTTTATCAAAAAAAGCTTAAAAATATATATATTATTTTTTCCCTTCGTTTTGCTTAAAGGCATTTTATTGCTAAAATGTACTCAAATCTTTTTCTAACATAACATCGCTGAATGTCATCTGCATCCCCCCCCAAAAACCTGCCCACATCAATTCAGTGTAAACAGAGGGAAGTTACGGGTTATTATGGACACTTATTTTCTTATCCTATATGAACTAAAGGGGATTTATTTTATTTTATTTATTTATTTATTTATTTTTACATTAAAGATCTGATCCCTGAGCACTGTTCAGGCTTAGCTGCAGCAATTAGAAAGGTTAATGACTCCAGCAGCCAAAAATCACTCTTCTTGCAACAGACGCAACCGAGCTGCTGATGGGTCTGCTCCTTGGCTGCTGTGCTTCACTCCCCTGCTAGCTACGAACACATGTTCAAAGGAATACCTCAAGTCTTCTCTCCCTGCAGCTGAACAGTCCCAGCTCTCCCACCTTCTCCTCCCATAGCAGGTGCTTGAGTGTCTTCACCATCTTTGTGGCCCATTAGTAGGATCCATTCCAGTATGCCCATGTGTCTCTTGTACTGCGGAGCCCAGAAGTGGGGGAGACTGTGTCCCAGATGGGGGCTGATCAGCGCTGAATGGAGGGTTCAGCAGATTTTAACAGACCTCCTAAACAAGCATGCGTGGTAATACTTTGAAAGGTTTTTTCAAACAGGAAATATATTTTTATTAAAGCTGAGTTCCAAGACTTCACTGGTACCTTCTGTAAAAGCTTATGGAGTTCTTTCCCAGTCTGGGGTTGTGTGCTGGTTTTGGCTGGGCTAATTGTCTTCACAGGAGCTGGTATAGGCCTCTACTAGAGAGCCTAATGAGGAGCCTGAAGATAAATGGCCACTGTGGAGGCAGGGAATGCTTTAAATCAGTCAGGTAAAAGTGATGTGTACTTGGCCAGTTTAAAGGCTCAAATAAAAACTGTATCTTCCTTAAAAGAGGGAAGACAAAACATAGCCCCTGGTATGGGGGTGTGTTTTGGATTTGTGCTGGCAACAGTGTTGATAATTCAGGGATGTTTTTGTTATTGCTGAGCAGTGCTCACAAAGAGCCAAGGCCTTTTCTGTTGCTCACTTCACCCTACCAGAGAGTGGGCTGGGGGTGCACGAGAAGCTGGGAGGGGACACAGCTGATCCCAACTGAGCAAAGGGATATCCCATATCATATGGCATCATGTTCAGCAGATAAAGTTGGGGGAAGAAGGAGGGAGGGAAGGACGGAGGGGACACCTTTGGAATGGTGGTGGTTATCTTTCCAAGCAACCATTGTGTGATGGAGCCCAGCTTTCCTGGAGACGGCCAAACACCTGCCCACTGATGGGAAGCGGTGAATGAATTCCTTGTTCTGCTCTGCTTGTGTGTGTGCAGCTTTTGCTTTATCTACTAAACTGTCTTTATCTCAGCTCATGAGTTTTCTCACGTTCACTGTTCCGATTCTCTCTCCCATCCCACTGGAGGGTGGTGAGCGAGCTGCTCTGTTCCTTAGTTGCCAGCTGGGTTAAACCATGACAGGGGTTTAAATTCATTTTAATCCATGCTTTGTGATTATCTTCTGGGTTGTAAGGTTTAGAGAAAACTTTCTATCATTTTTTATTCCCTTAGCTCAACACTTCCAGTTTGATTGTGGAAGGCAGACTCAGCACTAGACTTGTAAGCACCCTTGGAAATCTCAGGGCAAAGGATTAGGCCAGAGTAACTCTGAATTATTCAGAGTAAACTCTGAATTCTCAGCTGTACTTTAAAGTAACTTTTATCTAATGTAGTCTATTTCTGCAGATCTTTCGTGGTGGGTTTTTGGCATCTACCATGGTTGCTTGAACGTAAAACCATCCCAAATGGAGAACAGGCTGAAAAAACCAAATTAAAACAATTGCTTTTGGAACCCTGAACTGGCATTCTGCTGAATGTCACCTGCCTTGACTGATGCGTATACCCCAGTGCCTTTAACAATCAAGACCAGCCAAGTAGTATTTATTTATCTGTAAGGAAATACAGGAAGACCTGACAGGATTCACTGTGGCAGGGCTGTCTTCACTGGCAAGCTGGATTTGCTGGCGATTGGAATATGCAGTTTGAATGATAACATCTGAAATCCATTAATCTGGATTTTAGCAATTCATTTTCTTTTATTTATTTTGTTTCTAATGTGATGCTAAAACCAACCAAAAAAAGAATACAGAAGAAGATTAACAACAAATGTTGCGTTCTACACAGATAACAGGAGAGGCCACAAATTGAACTTATATTCCCAAGAAAAAAATTCCAAGTGTTATTTCATTTCTGCTTTTGACTGGTGGTGGAGAGCCTTGTGAGGAGCTTAAAGGGCGACCGTGGAGGCACAGATTACTAAGGAAGACAAGAAAAGAAATTAAAAAGAGGAACTTACTCCTTTCTTAGGACTTTCTGTGGATGACCCCTCGCTGGAAGTGTTCAAGGCCAGGTTAGACAGGGTCTCGAGCAACCTGGTTTAGTGGGAGGTGTCCCTGCCCATGGCAGGGGAGTTGGAACTAGAAGATCTTCAAGGTCCCGTCCAACCCAAACCATTCTAGGATTCTGTGACTTGGAAGTTTAAACAGGAAAGCAGCTATGAAATATTCTAGTCTTGACATGCATTCTACACATAAATGTAGCAATGTAAGAAAATTCCGTAGGAAAGGAATGGAACAAGCATTATAATGGAACATGTTCCAGAGTATCTTTTATTTTTTGCCCCCAAACCATGGGAAATTTGATACAAACACACGAAGCGTGGCATTCCCAAATCAGGCCAGACTAGTTAAAATATTGAATAATAACATATACAGTTAGAATAATAATTAGTATTTAATAATTACAATCATCTTTAGCATGCTTATCAGGAACACTGCGTGTCATTTCACGTAGCCATTTTCCAGAAAAACTGTGGTTTGATTTTGTTTGTACTTTTTTGTGTAAACCCAGGCAGCGAGACATATGTGCAAACAACTCCACCGCAAACATGGTGCAGTATCAAGAATAAGGTGCATTTTTTATTTCCCAGACAAAACACGTGTTGGCCCCTTTCGAGTTGCACTAGAGGCAGATTTTAAAACACAGAAACTTTTACCGATTTAAAGATTCACTGCGTTTCCCTCCATAGGGAGGGCAATAAATGATGGCTTTTTATATCACAGAGGATGTTAATCATCTTCGTGAAGTGTTAAAATGTACGTATATTTCTGGTTTTCCCCTGTATCTAGCTATCTGCAAGTTATGCACACATCCCTGAAATGATCTCTCCTTTGGGAATCCTTGGTGCTGTTGTGTTGCTGCAATACCTTGTTAGCGAAGCTCATACACCTGCCTAGCAGCTGGTATGAGATCCCGCAGTCTTTAGGATGTATAATCCTTGTTAACAGAGTATCGTTAAAAGTACAGAGTTGAAGACTCCTTGAATGCGGAGTTTGGAGGACCAGACCCTCGTATTTCTTTATTAGCGGATACTGAAATTCATATCAGACAAACGGGTTCATTTAAAAGGTCAAACCAAGGTTTATCACATCAGAGAACATCCACGCTCAGGTGACTTTAGAAGAAGCACAGTAAGGACACCGATTCTTGTGCTTTACACCGACCAGGCAGCAGGACCCGCAGTTCTACAAGACCAGGAGGTCACCAGTGGGATATTTTGCTAACAATTCACATGTGCAAACGTACAGTAGCTGCAGCCACACGCTGCTCCCTGCCTTTAGAGACGTGATTCTCCTGCTTTCACAGCGGAGGCGTCCAGTTGAGTTGGGGATGCGATCTGATGGGGTTACTCGCTCAGCTCCGTAACAGGGCGGCAGTAGCAGGATGGGAGGAGAAGGGAAGAAGGAAGGGACGGGAAAAGGGAAGGGAGAAGGGANCCGGGGGGAGCGCCTTCCCCGAGAGAATAATCGCCGTGCTAATACTGGAATAACTCCGGGGCTGCGTTCGGGGCGGGGGCAGCCTCGGCAGGTGCTCTGAGAGAGCGGCGTCCCGGCTCTGTCCTTCAGGGCTGCCGACACCTGCCCGGGGCAGAGCTGCCGGCGGACGGACGCCTCCTGCTGCGACTCCGAAGAGAAGGGGAAAGAGAAAAGAAAGGAAAGGGCAAGAGCAGGATCCCCGGTCCGGCCCTGCTGGGCTCTGCCAGGAGCGCTGCTCCCTGCGGGCTGCCCAGGAACCCTCGGGGGGGACGCCCCAAGCCCTGGGGACGCCCCAAGCCGCCAGCCCGAAATAAACAAACAAGCAGCGCTGCCTTCAAAGGCTTCCGACCCGAAGGGAGAGAGCGAGTTCTCCTCGCTCCTCTCGCACCCCTTTTACCTCAGCTCGCCAGAGCTGGGCGGCGTCTCGCCTGACCTACATCGGCGCCCTGTTTCGCTCCCCAGGAGCAGCAGCAGGAGCAGGAGGAGGAAGGGCGGCCGCCCGCCCGCCCCGGCTGGAGCTCAGGGCGGGGAAGCGCCTCCCTGCCCGCCCCGGGGTCGCGATCGTTTGAGGCT
>WEIS01060954.1:0-13661 GCA_013389965.1 Todus mexicanus | reverse complement strand
GCCCGGCTCGGTTCGGCCCGGCTCGGTTCAGCGGGTGAAGGTGGGTGCGGGGCAGCCGTGTCGGGGTGCTGGGGCCAGGTTCCCCCCAGCCTCGCTCTGCTCCCCCAGAGGTGTCTGGGCTCTCCCTGCTGGGCCTGACACCTTCTCTCCTTCCACAGCAGTCCCAGTGAGGTTGCTGCGGTGAAGACATGACCACACAGGTAAATAAACACGGCGTCAACGGCACCAGTTGCTAGTTTCATGTTTTGTTAGCCTGCTCATGCATAATGTTAATTATTTTTTCCTTCTAGTACGGTATTCTCTTCAAGCAAGAGCAAGGTGAGAAAACACTAATATGTATTAAATAATATTGGTCTTCTTGAATGATGTAAAATTAATATAGATATCATTTATTATATTATTAAAGTAATTAAAGGTGATGGTGGTGAGACACTGGTACAGGTTGCCCAGGGAAGCTGTGGATGCTCCATCCCTGGAAGTGTCCAAGGCCCGGTTGGACGGGGCTCTGAGCAGCCTCCTCTAGCGGGAGGCGTCCTTGCCCATGGCAGGGAGTTGGAATGAGATGATCTTTAACATCCCTTCCAACCCAAACCATTCTATGGAAGTCGATAATGGCAGGTGTACCTGTGAGATGCCCTGCAGTACGTTTATATTAAGTATAAATCTGAATAACTTAGTAATAGCTACACTGTTGTTTCAGTAGTGACCAAAACAGTGAGCAGTCACGTGAAACATGAAAACAAGGCTCCCAGAGCACTGGGAGACCTGAAGAGCAAGGGGTCCATTGCCAACATTACAATCAGCAATTTTAGCATTACCAAAACTGGTATTTGTCTTCCATCAAAGAAACCACTTAATTTTCAATTTTTAATTTCTATGCTTGCGTTCTCTTTTAGCTCATGACGATGCCATCTGGTCAGTTACTTGGGGGAAAAATAAAAAAGATGGTTCTGAAACAGTGATCTCTGGTTCTCTGGATGATCTAGTGAAGGTCTGGAAGTGGTAAGTGAAGTGCTCTGTATTAACTGGTTTTAAGCCTTGGAAGTAGTATGGACATAATGGCAGTCTGGCATTTCCATAATCTGCAGGGATGCAAGAAGTGACATCAGGGAAGGGGTGGCCTGGCACATGGAACGGCTCTCTTGAACAAGCTTATCTTCCCTGGGGTGAGCTTCCTCTAGGGTGGCAGCATTCTGATGTGCTTTCATTTTCAAAGAACGTGAACGCTTTTGAAAACGCACATTGAATTGTATCTGTCACCTGCCAGAGAACAGTAGAAATCGATATTGCTCTAAACCAAAGCATCGGAAAAGCAGCTTTTATGAGAAAATGCCTTGGAAGCATTCTTCTATGTAAGGAATAACAGTAATACAATAGGAGAGGAAAAGGTTCTCCTTCTGTTGAACAAAATGGAGAAATGTGGGTTGCAGTGTTTGTTCATTTTGTCTGAGGCTGGAGATTGGTTAAGTACCCATAGCAGTTCAAAACTCGGCTTTTCTTTCCCTTGGACAAAAGGAACGATGAAAAATTGGATCTGCAGTGGACTCTGGAGGGTCACCAGCTGGGCGTGGTGTCCGTGGATATCAGCCACACAGGCGCCATCGCAGCATCCAGCTCCCTTGACGCCCACATTCGCCTTTGGGATTTAGAAACTGGCAAACAAATCAAGTCAATCGATGCTGGTCCTGGTAAGATAGCAGCGTTAAACTAGCTCTGCCTGAGAAGTGTGCTTACTCTGGATAGTAAATACTGTACAGTGTATTAGGGTGTGACTGGTTTGGGGTTTTTTTAAAATCTGTGTTTGCAAAATCTTGATGACTTTATGAACTCGACGTAAAGTATTGTCGGACAATTTCACATTTCTTTCTTTCACGCTTTCCCAGATACGTTTAGATCCGCTTTTTGCTAGATGCATAAAGCAGAATGGCAAGCAGCTTGCTCTTACAGATGTTTTGGTAAAAGGTTATGTTAAAAAGTAATTCAAATGCTCATTCGAATTGATTTACAAAGACAGTCTGAATTGTCTTTGTAAGCGCTGCACTGCATCTGAGCTGTGTGTGTGATGCTTGTTTATGCAGTAAATCCAATCCTGAGTGAGCAAGTCAAAACACAGTAAAGCTGAAGTCTGGATCAATGTTACATCCTCCAAGTTGGAATTCAGGGCCGAAGACTTTATTCTAAATATTTTGTCCCTCCACTGGCAATTCCTAATTTAAGGACAGTCTTACAATGTTTTAGCTAATTAATAGCTTATAGAAAAAACCTGTGAACCACATTGTGCCAGATAAATACTGCTATAAAAAGGTATGTTTTGTTAAATTCCATTGCAAGAAGTATTGATCTATTTCACATTGATATACTTGCATCTTCTGTGCTTTGCTAGATACTTGTGTTCTTTATTTTATTGGTTCAGTATCTCTTTGTACCAGGAGAAAATGCAGAATTTAGATTTAACTCACGCAGTCTTAAGTTTAAATTAAATTTGTTATTACAGGAGGGTCTAATAAATTAGCTCAGGGTCTTATTAGAAAATGTAGTCTTTCCCTAAATGAAAATAAGTGGCTCAAGCTATGCTCCATTAATTACATAGAAGGAAGTTAATTTCCTGAGCTTGTACACTCTTCTTAACAGTATGTAGTAGAGTTTAGAGTATTAAGAGTAGTTAGGGGGTTAAATGAGTCAACAGATGCATACTGAGCTGGCACTGTTGAATGAGAACCAGAAACAATATTCAGCTCACTGTTTTTTTTCTTTTTAATACAGTTGACGCTTGGTCTGTGGCTTTTTCACCTGATTCCCAGTACCTTGCAACAGGAAGTCATGTGGGAAAAGTCAATATTTTTGGTGTTGAAACCGGAAAGAAAGAATACTCTCTGGACACCAGAGGAAAGTTCATCCTTAGCATTGCATATGTAAGAAGCACAGTTCATCATTTCTCATGTGAAATTGCTGTAAATCAGACATTTTTGTTTCCATCCATCAGCTTATACAATACTAAACCATAGCCTGACTTTGATAATTCCAAATATAAACTATGTGACATTCCCCCTCTGCATACATGGTAAATAAGCTTTGATCTGACTTGCATATATCCTGTGAATAAGTCAGCTGAGGCCTTCAGGATTTTTGGAGCCTGGGTATCTTGCATAAATTGCATTGGGGAAAAGTTGCCAGGACCATGTCAGTACGGTGCGTAGCATAAATGCATACAGTTGTTAAATACATACTTCCTGCTCTTATTACAGAGTCCAGATGGAAAGTACTTGGCCAGTGGAGCGATAGATGGCATTATCAATATTTTTGATATCGCAACTGGAAAACTTCTGCACACGCTAGAAGGTGATTGTTTGTGTATTTGCAATGCCCAAGTTCTGTCTCGTTCTTCCACAAAAGTAAAGGATATAATACAAGTCAGAACAAGATACAACAGCCATGAAATCAGACAGTATTTAGTTATTTAGTGTAACTTAAGCCAGTTAAAATACTAGAGGCAAACTGTAAACTCAGGCTTGCATCATAAATGCCTGTCTGAAAGGATATAGTCAGTAATGCTTAACTAGTTTGATTGCCATTCCTTCGCGTATTGGAGTGCAGCACAAGGGAATGAAGCTAAGCCAAACGTGTGCTGCTATGCATATGATTTTCCCTTTTGCTGTGGTATGAGTTTTATAGCAATTTTTTCCTGTTTTAAGAAATAACTGAGCATTTTCTGTTGTAGAAGACATGCATTTTTCTAAAAGATAAATGGGCTTCTGATGTTCATGCAATTTCTGTCCAGTTGTATAGTTAATTGAAAAACTCAACCACTTAAACAATAAGACATTGTATCAGAAAATACGGCACATCTGAAAAAATAAGATACTTCTGTGTTGCAGTGGACATGCCTTAGCATTCAAAGTTCAGAATTACTGTCAGTTTCCATTTTATGTTGTGCAGAGAATCCTGTAGAGGCATAGAGAGAAAGAGTATTCCAAGGTTGCTTTCTTTTTTCAACAGAAACGCTGTTCTAGTGTAGCTGCTTAAGCACTAGCGTTAGGAAGAGGAATAGCTACATTCTAATCCATACATAACTCTGCATTTCAGGTCATGCGATGCCCATTCGTTCACTGACATTTTCCCCAGATTCTCAATTACTTGTCACTGCTTCAGACGACGGCTATATCAAAATCTACGATGTGTAAGTTGTTACTTTGCAAGACAGGCTAACAGGAAAATAACTACTCAGAGAGGCTGGTATTGTAAAAAAAATCTTTCAAACCCTCTGCTCTCTAATTCCCTCGAGCTTTCGAAGACTTCTTTATTTAAGAAGTAATCTTAAGTAATAAAATACTACACCCTTAGGTAGGTTTTAAAAGCGCGTAGGTGAATGACAGCCTTAACTTGAATACGAATTGCTTTCCTTGCATTAGCCCTCGCAGGCAAGAGGCCAATTGTCTTGTGTATCTGTCCTGTGTGTTTGTGTTTACCCATCTTAATCATCTGCTCTGTCACCCAAGAAATTAGACTTGGTGACCTATTTCTGTTGCATTGTGCAAAAACCTGGAAGACCCTAGGGAGGACAAGGCACTGCTTCAGTGATCTGCGCGCCCCTCGATCTGCGTTACTTTGCCTTCTTTGTGGTGAAACCGTTCTGTGCACCAGTGTGGACGTTCCTTAGTGCCTTGTTTTTGTTAACCATTTGAAATAGAAAACCAGCATCTGTTGTAACACCAGTTGAGCTTGGATGAACAAATGTCCAGAAGTCGCCTTCCGTGACCTTTTGTTGAACTGTTCCTGACTGCACTAGCTAGAGCATATTCTTGCTGCTTTTTCTCTGAAATTCACAACCCGAAAGCTAAAATTTGTTCTTCCCACAGGCAACACGCAAACTTGGCTGGCACATTAAGTGGTCATGGATCCTGGGTATTAAATGTAGCATTTTGTCCTGATGATACGCATTTTGTTTCCAGGTATTGAGGATTTTAAACTTGTTTATTGATATTTAGAAAGGCAGATGGATCATAACAAGTCAGCGTGTACAGATGTCAGTGCAATCTATAATGCAGTAACATACATTACAATGAAAGACTCGAGCCAGTCTATGCTGTGACACCAGCTGCAGTGAAGAGTAAGTTATTCATAGCGTAAGTCATCCCACTGCAGTGTAGCTGTCTGCAAGTGAAGAACACAGCCCAAGAGAAGGGCAGTTTCATCCTAAATAGCTGAAAATTTGCTGTTGAAGTAGAAAAGTACAACCTAACATAGTAGTACATTAATCTAGCTGAACTTTAGTGTTGACTCTTAAAGCAGCTCAGGCAGTTGCAGGACCAAGTACATGTAACAGGAATTTCCTTATCCAAAGAACTTGCTTCCAAGAATTTTCTGGCTAAAATGAGTCTTCATTTTCATGTTGCAGATACTAGAACAGTAAATGTATTTTTAAAGGCGACTGGCATCTAGCAGAAGATGCACTCCCATGCTACTTCATCTCTGTATTTGATGAATGAAAGCGGGTTTCTTATGTCTACCATACGAGATCTTTTAAGCTTTGCATTGTAGTCAACTATTAATTTAAACATTGTTCAATACTATTTTTTTTTTCAGTTCATCTGATAAAAGCGTAAAGGTTTGGGATGCTGGTACAAGAACCTGTGTTCATACATTCTTTGACCACCAAGATCAGGTATGTCATATCGCTTTTTCTAGGTCACTCTGTTCACAGAAGAACTTTCATGTATCAGCTTGGTGCTGTAGCTTCAAGGTTGGACTTAAGCTCATGATTATTTGGCACTCAATACTGAACCGATATTCCAAGCATGCAGGTTGATCTCTTCCAAGTAATTAAATTTTCCAGGTCCAAATGAGGGCAATCCTGAATGTCCGAAAGGATTCTTACCAGACTGTAATTTTTATCTTTGCCTGTGGTCTTATTTCTATCACGTACACAGTGTGTACACATATAAGGAGGGGGAAATACATGTTTAAAAGGATGGAATTACCTAAAAAGATACTCGAAAGCACCCTTTAAACTAAGGACTATTTCCTTCTCAAATGTCTGTAATACCCCAATGTTTTTATTTTTTTGCTTAGTGATAGCTGCCCGTGAGGGATGAGTTTGTTACGGATCTACCAAGTCACTCTTTTTCCAAATGTTAGGTGTTAAATAAAACAATGCTGTTCTTAATGGATCACAGAGGAAGATTTAACAATTAAAATCATTTCTGATTTTTTGGAGGCTTTCTTCCATAGTCCTTTGCTGGAAACCTCTCTTTTCAGTTATCTACAGCAATGGGGTTTTTAGTATTTAAGTACCAAGTGTTGTTCTCCAGTGCTTGATTTCCAGTGTTGTTTTAGCGAGTGTCAGTTATCTCTTAAGTTTGTTGAGGGTAGAGAAGTACCAGCTCTTGGGAAGGCTCTTTTTTTGGTATTAATGCAAACTGGTGCACAGGATGGCCCAAAAGACGCTGTTGTCGATACACCCACGCTCCAGTCCCACGTTGATGTGCTCAGGAGCCTTCGCTCTGCCTGATGTCATCCTGGGGATGGAGATGGGGGTCACTGAAGAGTTTGTGTAAACTATCTTAAGTCAGAGGACTGACCCCCATTTTTCTAAGTTGTGCTCTCTTTACCCAAGGATAAACTGGATCATTTTTTCTTCAGTCTGTAATGTCTATCAGTCTGCATGAAAAATACCTCCTTCCTGGAAAGCACCATAAAAGACCTTTCAGAAAGGAAGATGGGATGAGTAGAAGTGAAAATGTTAAGTTTCATTTATGCAAACCGGGGCAGGTACTTTTCAGCCTTTTTCAAGTATCTTGATTCTGTAATCCATTGTCAGCAGGAGTGGGAGCAGGAGGTTGTGAGGCTACTAGATGGCAGTATCCTCTGGTTCATCAGCCTCTGCGCTTAGAGCAGAAGCTGTAATTGGACCAGCTCTAGTAAGGTTGTTAAGTAATCCTCTCTCTTCTGCTTGTTGTAGTCAATAAATATGACTGCTGTGAAACATTTCTTCTGTCTCTTGTTGCTAACCTTGGATATGTTGCATTTGCAGGTTTGGGGAGTGAAATACAATGGAAGCGGGTCCAAAATTGTATCTGTTGGAGATGACCAAGAAATTCATATTTATGACTGCCCTGTTTGAATGTCTTGATGTAGCCCCTTTGGTTAACTACTGCAGCAGTTTTCAGGAATACTACTGTCCTTGTATGTAATTTTTTAGTATGATGAAAACAGGTGTGTTTATATGCAATTTTCATTTTGTTAAGCATGAGACAAAGCTTTACCTTTTTAAAAATAAAAGCTACACATGCAAGTAACTTGTGTCTAATCCTTGGAAAAAAAGTATTTTTGGAAGTATGTAGTCATGAGTGAAGTGCTCAGTTAATCTCCCCTGCCTTTATTCATAAATAGACTGGAGCTGGAAAACCGTGACCAGTCCTCACAGCAGCTTATTTTAGTAAAAGGCAAAGTGACAGAGGCAACGTGTTGTGTGCATGGGAAGTGACAGCGCAAGCCTGCACTCAGCTTGATGCTGTCCCAGTGTGTGCAATGGGGTTGCTTCAGTTGAACACCTGCTCTGGCCATTGTGTAGAGATGAGCATCAGCTCATTCAGCATGGCTTAATTTCACTGCAGTGTGCAAGTTATTTCAACCCTGGCTTAATACAAACTCTACTGGGAAACAGCTTCAAAGAACAACAGCTTTAATGTGATCATTCTACTAAGAAATCTCATGTTACAAACCAGCAGCAGTATATTCAATGCATGTGCTTTTGGTTTATTCATCATAGTTAAGGCTCAAGTGCATGCATGTAGGAGGAAGTAAAAAAAATAAATCCCTTCTCTAGGGAACACTGAAATACAGAGCTTGAGCTTCTGGAAGATCACACTTCTATTTGCAAGTATTTGCCTGTATGTGAAGTAGATGTGTGTGGGGTACACTCTCTAGACATTAGAAGGATACCATGTGACCCAAGGTACACTTACACAGAGCTCAGCAGCTGAAGGAATGGTACTGTAACACACCACCACAGGGAAGAGTACTATTATGCAGTGAGTGGGGCATGCGCAAAATGCTTCTGAAATAATAATGAGACAGGTACTAGTGTTGCAGCTAACACAAACTTGAATACAGAGACCAATCTAGACTAGGAGTCTAGGCAGGAGTCTGAGCTTAAGAGATACTTACTAAAATTAAAGGGGGTTGTAGAGCAGCTTAGAAAGTATAAGAGAAACACAGTAAAATGTGAAGTTCTATTTATTAGAAGTTTTCTGCTATGTTTTATTCTATGAAATTAATTTTCCAGTATGAAAGTATTTACATAAGACACTCTACTTAGCCTCTATTGATATTGCCAAAGTCTTATATAAATAGCATAGGTGAAATAAATTGAGAACCTTCACAGCAAAGGAGAACATGTACCAACTCAGTTGGTTCTCAGCTGTGTGACATTTGCTTTATATAAAGACTACAAGAACACAATATAAATTAGTTACAAAAAGGTGATATTGACAGCGCAGCAACTCAATTTGCTGAACACAAAAACCACAAGCAGTGGCTATTACAGCCATGCAGTTTTCATTGTGAAAATTTACATTTTAGATGACATCCATTCCACCTTGCTTTAAGATGTCTGACATTGTACTCCTGTTCTTGGACCCTCCTCATCTTCTTCATATGCTTCTCCCCCAGTGTTACGGTAGGTTTGCTCATTGGGATCAAACTCTTCCAGGTCTACCTGATCCATCTCATCTGTAATCATAACATCTTCTCGCGGAGGAAGCAGGGCCTCCAGCAGACTCAGTTTCTCCCTTGGGAGCCAGTAGTCCTCTGGGAACTGGACCTGCAATGTAATATAGACATATTTGATTTTTAATGAATAGTTACTCCTGATGCCAACATGTGTCTGCTATAGAAGGGCAGTCAACTTACCAAGAACTGTATGATTAAGCTGCCTTTGTCCATTGGAGATTTGTAGACAGGCATCCCTTCATTGTAGATACACTTCAGGTCACCGTGTTTGATCACTTCACCTGCAGAGAGGAAAGAGCTGTCAGGAAGCTTACGTGACACATTTCATAACCACGGGAAGCAGGTTTATTATACACAAGCAGCGTTCCCAGAGCATCCAAAGGAGACCGCTACACAACTTGCAGACAGGGCTGCAGCCTGGCAAGTACTAAGCCCAAGCTATACAGAAGTAAGGCCATTTAGGCTATTTCCTCTCATGTAAGAGAACTGGCATCATGCAGCACAGCCTTCAGGCTGAATTAACACAGAAGCTAGCAGAGCTGAAGTTCCGGGCCTCTAGACGCTTTTCCTGGCTACCCACCAACTGCGGCTGAAGTTTATTAGAGAGATTTAACAGCTTTAGCTGTAATTCTGCATGTGGTATTTTAGAAGGAGCGACAAGAATGACAAAGAGCCAACTAAATTAAATGACTGCAAGTGCAGTTTGGCTCAGTTGCATCAAGTGGTAAAAAAAGTGCCCACCACTAAACAAACCCTGCAAAATACCACAGTACAGGACAACAAAACAGGAAAGTAGTTTACGTAGCATCAGAACTCTTAAGACCTACCTGGCCTAGATGATATGACAAGAACTCTGTTATCCAGAGTTTCAATAGTCTTTTTGAAACCACATAGAGCCTCCGAGAGCTGAATTCTCATTTTTGTGACCAAGTCATGCCCTCGCCTCTGAAAGACACTATGATCCTTTTGATCAAGTACAATTATAACATCACCAGGCTCCAGATCAGGCTCCTGGTCACCTTCTCCATGAAATACTATCTTCTGACCATCTTTCATACCTGGAGAGAAAAAAATCATTTATTCTCTGCAGAACTATAGACTATGATTAGGGACACAACACAAATTAACAGTTCTTACCTTTATCAACATGAACTTCTATGATCTTTTTCTCTCTTACAACCTTACAGCCATTGCAGTTGTCGCACCGGTCCTTTGGATTTATTCTTTCACCTTGGCCTTTGCATTCTGGACACACAGTTTGGATTTGCTGTACCATACCAGGTCCAATCTGCTGAACTATAACTTGCATTCCTCTTCCTTTACACACAGGGCACTTCTCAACTGCCCCTCTCTTTCCACCATAACCTTGGACAAAGAAGTGAATCAAAACCCAAAAACGTTAACTCTGCAGTAGTCAGGCTGGAACTCAATGACTTCAAGAGCACCTTTAGGGCAACATAAACTAGTCCAGTAATGTATTTCCAATGTAATCTCCCAATACATCTAGGTTTTCAAGGAACTATCAGCATACTGACTTCAAGACCCAGACATTCCATTAATACGCTGGAAAGAATCTGCTCGCTAAATATTTAATAAGAGTACTAAGATACAAGACATCATTAAGATTTACTTCAAAGATGACCAGTCACTATGGATACTTAACACCTGCAAAATGAGTTGTGTAATACAAGGCAGACTTCTATCCATAGCAATTGAAAGTTTAGCAAAACAGCCATTTATTGATGTTCCAGATTCAGATACTTCTAATTTAGGTACCCTTAACTGTAATTCACAGTGAGCTTAAGCCAGCCATAAAACCCCCCAACTTCATACTAGATATAAGAAAGCCTCATTCTTGGATAAGCATAAATAAGAACTAAATACCCTGGTGGACTTTCATGGGGAGGGGATAAAGGAGAGAGAAAAATAAAAAGACCTCATCTCTCACTTTATTCCCAGCTCTCCCCCCTCTGATATTCTTTTAAAAAAGAAAATTTGGAGTACCAAGGATTTGAAATCTATGGTGGTTTTTTTTTACCTTCACACTTCGCACAAATAACATTCTTTTGCAGTGCCAGTTTCCTTGTAATTCCATTATACAAGTCTTCGAGAGATACACCTAACTGGTGCACAACATTTTTGCCTTTGAATAAAACAAAAAAAGATTAATTCTGGTTCAGCTGTTGTAGGGACAAGTATTTATTTAATGGCTTCTACACTTGTTGACACATGCACAGTCTCACTGAAGAAATGTTAAGTTCATTCCAAACTTTGAACACAGCTCAGCCCCCTTAAAGCATGTGTGGTTCCATCAGCTTCCACTGAGCTGCACCCACTTAGGGCAGGTAAAGTTTGGCTGTAATTAAGCAAAGCATCATTAAAGCCACCCTACCCCTAATTTTATAAGCTTAACTGAGACAGCAAGATGCAAGGACACTACCAGCTTCAGACAAAGCCAATTTAGAAGTTGCTCTTGTGCCTACCTATAAGTTTCCATGCCACTTCATAGCATAATTTTGAAGATTTTAAGATTTTACAGCAAGTTACTACTTGCTCTTTCAACAGACGCTGGGCATGGAAAAAGACAAAGGTCATACTGTGCTTTTGGCAGCACTCTGTACTCAGTTTGACATAATTTCTCCCAAATTTTTTTCTAAGATTTGACATTACTGAAGTTTAAGTTGATGGTGTCCTTTGAAGCAAGTTGCCCAAAGCACATGAGCAAGTGAGGCACAGATCTGAAAAAAGTTAACTTAAAACAGGTCTAATGCAACTGGTCGACCTACCAACACTTCCCCTCCCCTACCAATTACCCACATCCATTTTAACAAAAAATGAGCAGAATTCACCAGAAAGATTGCTATGGCTACAGCACGTTATCTACTGCATTAGAATCTTAATGCTAGAGAACTGGAAAAAAAAAACCAACCAAAAAATCATAGTTTACTTGCTCTGTTGTTGCAATGAGTAACACCCACACTACGTGCACTTAGCAGAACAGCAGTACCGTAGCACACATTTTATGCTGAAGTGCATGGTTAGAGTTTCTGGAACTTGTTTAGAACTGTGTACCTCTTCTCTCTCTATTCATTCGGCCTCCACCACCAAAGAACATGTCAAAGATGTCCATGGGTGAAGAGAAGCTGCCGCCACTCAGGCCTCCTTCTTTAATAGCCTGCTCCCCACCCTGGTCATAGAGGTCCCTTTTCTTTGGGTCCGACAGAACTTCATATGCCTGGGATATGAGCTTAAACTAAAAAGAAAAAAGAAGCTCTGAACAACTATGACCAAGAGGAAAAGTAACCCTCTCATATGCAACTCCACCTTCAGATTGAGCCACTACAGCATTTGTCTTTTTCCAGAAGGAAACTCCCTGAACAAATGTGTAATAGGCTATCACAGCACACTTTTCTCCAGGAAAACCGCCCCTTTTCTCCCTCTCCCCTCCCCCCTCCCATGTTACACAGGGGCTTAAGTCAGAGTCAAAACCCGCTTACTAGCATTTGCAAACTACACTTGGATGATTGTGGTAGTTGCAACCATCATAGAACTCGACGAAATCCATTTGGAAAGGGAAACGATGCTATCCCCAAAGTCTTAGAGGTTCCTAGGTGCTCAATGATGACAGCAGCGTCAGCCATTCTGGAGCTACGCAGGGTTCCTTCATGCCAGCTGAGCTGCTAGACCCGAATGGAGATTTTAGTGACCAGACGCTCATGTTGCTAACTCATCACAAATAGAATGACATAGATAAAAATCAAAACATTCATTTCGTTGAATAAGGGACTTTTTTTTTTTTCAATAGCCATCCAGAGTTTCCTACTACTGAGATGACTAAGCCAATTTTTACACAAAACGTGGTATTACCAAAATTACAGCTTCCACTTTAAATGTGATTTACTTATGACTGGGCAAAGCAGTGTAAGTTAAAAAGCAGGCCACAAAATAAAAGCAGAAAAGGTTACCTTTGACTACGCTGCTATTCAACTACCCTGAGTTTTTTAAATGAGTGCACTAAAAACACAAATATAGAGCTCCTATTTGTGTGTGAAGTTTTTAGATAAATAACCCTATCATTCAAGTGTTCCATAGTTCTGCAGCTGTGGTACTCATTTATCCTCCTAGGCAACGCAGAGTTGAGCAAGTCTCTGCTAATAACATATAAAATGGTTTTGTTATAAATACTCCACCCACGCACAGCCCAGTTTCCTCCGGGTAGTTACCTTGTGCATCTGCATTAGCATTTTCTCTGGAGAAAACTCATCCTGCTCAGGAACACAAATGCACCCAGTGCAAGCCCAGCACAAACAGCAGTGCAGGCCGCTAGATCCACCACTGGCCTTTGCAACATCTGACACAGCACAGCGGCTATTAGGACACTACAAACCCTGGCACCTTTGCCTGTCTTAATCAGTATCTCTACGAGAGCGACCTTCCAGCCGGCACCTCTGGGGAGGCCGCTCAGAACTGCAACCAAGAGAAGGAACTAGCACATCCCCTCCTGCCGCAGCTGGGCCCCAAGGCTGCTGCCAGCGCCAGGGGTCTGGGCACCCCAGGAGCCCTGCTAAGCGCTCTCTGCTGCAGTACGGGCACTATGTCCGCCCTCTAGGCCAAGCGGTGTTTAACGACGGGATTAAGGGCGCGCTTGGTGCCTCTGCCCACGCAGCAGGCCGCGGCTCGCAGGCCCCGCGCTGCCCCACGGCCGCGGCCCTGCGCAGGCCCCAGACCTGGCCCCGGCTCCAGCCCCGGCCCGCACCGGAGGGGCCTGCCCAGCGCAGGGAGCCCCCCAGCCCCGGCCCCACATACCCGCTCGCCCTCGCTCGGGTTCTTGTCGGGGTGGTACTTCAGCGCCAGCTTGCGGTAGGCGCGCTTGATCTCCTCGAAGGAGGCGTTGGGCTTCACCTGCAGGATCTCGTAGTACTCCGTCTCCT
>WEIS01060952.1:14104-24672 GCA_013389965.1 Todus mexicanus | reverse complement strand
AGGGGTTTGATGAAGGCTGGTTTTGAGGGAAAAAGATTACCTCAAGCATTTTGCTACAGTTAGTGAATCCTTCATTATCTTTTTTATCATTAAGAGGACAAAGTTTTGGCAAGTGGGGAAGAAAAGACAGGAGTTCTGGCTTTGTCCTGGTGCAGTAGAGCATTGGGTCTTGCCTTTCAAATACCTGAAACATCTGTTAACATACCCTGATTCCTCTGAAACAAAGATCCATTTTCTTCAAACATACTCGAAAAGCATTGCTTCCTACTGGTTCTGTCACATTTTTATGGGTTTTTGCAGTAGTGTGGTAGCTTAAACTGCTTAACTATTCTTACATTAACTGGCAATTTTCTGTGGTCAGAATAATATACTTAAACACTCTGCTATGTTTGTACTGAGACAAAATATGGGAAATTTTATAGTGGCAATGAAGCAAAATCAGCAGGTGTGATTATCATGATAACTACACCCCTGGGTGCTTAGAAGCACATGGCTGCATCTGGTCCATAGTTATCTCTCCAGGGGTGAGATTATTTCATGATAACCATATCGCCCTAATGGCCCATTGCTTAAGTAGTATTCATGACCCTTATACAGAATCCTGCCTGTACTGAACAGATTGAATTTCTCCCCCATCCCAGCTGTCTCTTCGTTTATGCTTTTAATATAATTCTTCCTTTGTTCATTCCTATTCATTAAAGAGTTGCATTTAATATAAATTCGGAGTGCATTGTCTTTAATACCAGAATTGCAGATGAATGAAATGTATGTTTTGGACTGAAAACAACCATTTATCTAGATTCTAGGTACAGCATAGTGTCACACATCTGGTGGTACCTAACCAGCATTATTTGAAAAGAAAATTTCAGTTCCAGAATAAGGGACTTTTATGGTGCTCTGAACAAAGAATAATGATTTCTACTTTGTCACTGTCCTATTGCTAGGGAAGGTGTAAATAAAGAAATGAGAGCAGGGGCAAGAATTTCTGATCCTTTCTCACCTCATAGTCATTGACAAACAGTGTGTTTTGCAGTTAGACTGAGGATAGTCTAAATTGTTAGAGAGGAAGAACTCCAGAATTCAGGGAGCCTGGGGCTGGGCAACACAGATATGAGTTTAATGTCACCCTTGAAATTCCCACCATCAACTGATTCTTGGTATATATCTTCAGTTGTGTCAGAGCTCTGTTCATATATTTTTATGTCATCTAACTAAATCTAGCTAATAGTGTGCAATTGTAAACACTACATAAACAATGAGTAGAGGAAGAAAATAAGTATTATGGTTGAAGAAAATATTCTTATACTTCGTAGAAAAGATTATTCTGTGACTATCCTTTAAAGGTCAATGTATTTTCCAAGCAGTTTAAGTTGAGCACAATGTCTTAGAAAGAGAGAAAATGACAGGAAAATGAGTGCTACCAAGTGAAAACCAAAAGCTTTGTTCCTCTTAATGGGACACAAGACACCACTAATCTCATCTGGTTTAGCTGGTAAGGGTAGGCATGAGATGGTGAAACGGATTCAAAAGAAGAATATTTCTTTATTAGGCATATTCAACTTTCATTTGGTTTTGGTGGGGGTTTTTCATAAAAATTAAAAGCTACAATGATTACTTTTCACAAGGTACTAATCACTCAATGAGTTAAATCAATATTTTATTATTTAAATTGAGGGGATGCCACTAGATATTTCTTAATTAATTTCACAATTCCTAAGAGCAATTAAAAGGATTATTGTGAGAATGACTGTTGTAATTTAAATCAATTTTAGTACATAAAGTCATTTTGCCATCATATCCTCTCTCCCTAGCAACAGTGGTTTAGAGCATGACAGGGAAGTGAAATATGCCCGCTGCATCCAGACAGAGCAAGTACAAATTAGAATATTTGATTGCCTGAGACTCACACCTCCATTCAGTCAGAACAATACTTTCATACTTTTCTCATTCAGAGTTACATTTTTTAAACATTTTTCCCGAAAGGAAAAAATATTTTTAAGTAAAACACAAACTTTGTGTTTTCTATTCCTTTTCTTATGAAATATTTTACATAAAATATGTATGAATGAGAAAGCTGGAAGGAATAGAAGATGTATAATATAGGTGGAAGTCACTGAAAAGAAATATGCTGTTACATTAAGGCTGTTTTTTAACATTAACTAGTAATACACAGCTTAGACACAGACAAGCAATAAGCTTTTAAGCAGTTTACTTCTACACCTAAATTTTGGATCCACAAGTCTATTGAAGAGGTAAGCAACAGCACAACACAGTGCTTTTTCACTTTCAGCTTCAGAAACGCCATCTCAGAAGTCCCTTGAGAGCTCAGTGAATAATTTAATTCTCCATCTAAAAGGGAAAAATGTCAAAATCCACATGTTTTTCCTCTTAGAACATCTAAACAAAATGGTCTTCCTGTGCAAGTCATAGTTTTGCATCCCAGGCAGGCACTCAAGCACATGTCTAACATAGTTATTTGTCTCATGGAAAATCAACAAGATACTACATTCGGCCTTAACTCCAAGCAACTTCTTTGTAAGCCTTTTCTTAATAACAGTTCATTGGAAAAAAGGGAAAAGGAAGTGTTCATATTTTATTATTTTTTAAAATCTTATTAGTAAATAGCTACATATGTTGCCAGTATCTCTTTTTCAGCTGGAGTATATTTAACCTCAGTGCCTTTGTATCCTCAACTCCAAAATCCTAGGGGTCAACCTCAAGTCTCCCCTGCTGCTTTTTGCCAGAGACTCCAAATAGGGTCATTTTCCCTGCCTATAGAGTAGAGTACATTTTTTTACATCTTGATATATCTGGACTGGCCCAAGAGCTACTGCGTGAACTGTCTCTTGCTTGATTTGTTCAAAGGTCTGTCATTACTCAAGGGTCCATTTAAAATCTTTTTTTTTTTTCCAAGTCACTTCATAGACAGGGCTCACAATCTGACTGTAGTCTGGAATATACATTTGCCAGAAACCCATGACACCTAAGAAAACTTATGTCTTCTTTTTATTAGCTGAAGACATAGTTATTTTGTTAATCACATCTTTTGGGATCTGGCAAAGCCCATCTTGCCACAAGATTTTCTATTACTTTTTGCCTTTTCTTAAAGATTTCCTCCACTGTATTACCCCATACCTTGTTGTCATCCATGTACTGCAAACATCATGACAACTCTAATCATTAGGCATATCTTGCAACTCACTGGGGGATAGAAATTGAGTGGTCACCTCCTATTCTTCTGGCTATGATGTACCTGCAGGTCCTGTTCTTCTTGTGTGTTTCTTCTCTACAGGGATAACTGATACTTGCACTAGTTGAACCCCTAGGTCAGACACATCACCCACCAACAGAGGCTGGTAGCTGCAGTGCTTCTTCTGGGGTCTGAGGCAGCTGCAGGGGCTGTGGCACCTACATCAATCCAGCTCTATACCAATATTATACTGTAATCAAGGCCAAGAACTGAAAGACATTGAAAAGGCCTATCAATATGATCAAGTTGGTGGAAGCATTCCAAGGATATACCAAATTCTCTTTGTCTACTACCATTCCATGGAAATCAGAAATCCTTGTATTTGCAAAAGAATTTATAATACCATAACCTAAGGACAAAGTACATAGCAGAGCATCACCTCTAACCCCATGCCCACAAGTGATAAACCCCACAAAACAAAGAGTGGTAAAGCCACCCAGAGCTTCAAAAGCCTCTCTACAAACAAATATCGAGGAACTGCACCCAAAGACCAGCCAGCCCATATCACCACATGAAGAATGCTTGTAACAGTTCAGTCAAATCCCTTCCAGACCTCTCGAATTAAACTCTCTAATTTTCCCAGGTGAGTTATTTAAGTCAAATTCCAAATAACTGTTGGACTCCAAATAAATGGTCTGCATTTAGCCCATATCCAGGGCTAAATTACAGCAGTTGCTTTATTACCCAATGATGCCTTCCCAGTGAAGAAGTAGGATTTGGAAAAGGAAGGAACACTCAGGGGCTGAAATGAAAACAAATTTAATGAAACAGCAGAATTAACACAAATGGCAGTATAAAATAAAGAAGTTAGGCTCAGCCCAGCAAATGTGTGGTGTTCACAAATGTGAAGGCAGTCCTCAGGTGCAGGAAGAGGTGCAGGGGCAGGGAGAGCCCAAGCAAGAGCAGGAGCACTCCCCATCACCAGCACATCAGCTGTCCTGGCTGACTTAAAACAGCTCATGGCTTGCATGGCAGGTCTAGGATTCTGTCCCAGTGAAACCGGGACATATGGGATGCAAATTGAAGCATAGAATAGATTTTTTTCATTCCTAATTTTTAAAACAAATTGAAAGGATTTTCTCCTGTTCACCATAACACTCTATTTAGTACATACCATTGGCAGGAGTAAGAACTTCTCTGCTTTACTGGATTGTAGTTTGTTTAGAAAGACAAGTAATCTTGTGCAGAACTTTCATCAAGTGGACTACTGCATACAAGTTGAAATTATATGCTTTTAAAAGGTTGTTCAAATATTTAAAGCTAAGCTTCTTTTTAATTATCTTTTACTGAGATCATGCTGCAGAGCAGTGTAAAATATTGGGCACTGGGGTTTTGTATTCCACTGAATTTATCTATGAAAACATTTTTATAACTGAAAGGAAGAATTTTACTGAAGAATCAAAAGTTCCTTTGTGCTTTCTTTTGTCATAGCTTAAGAAATGCTATCCAATCAACAGTTGTGGAAAACAGTCAGTGTTATTGGTGAGATATTTAGCCACAAATTTCATTGTATAAAAGACAAATGTTCCTAGGGCAAATTTTTTTCTTCAAGATATCACTCATCCTTCTTTGTATGTGTGTCAATGGAAATTTTCTTGTTTATGACTGAGGAAATCTTTTTGTTGTAGTAAATATTCTAACCCTTGAAGGACCAGTCATATTTAGAGTAAGTCTGATTATTACATTCCCAGGCTCTTAGGTAAATTTCTTATTATATTTCTTGTCAAAAAAGGGAAAAATATTTTTGTTTGAATTAATTTTTTTTCTAAGAATAGAAAACATTGAGAGCTGCAAATTTGCTGTACATCTCATTTGGAAAACTAAGTAACAGAGAAAGAAATCATTACCTTTTCCTGTTAAGTACAGAGTTATTTCAGATAATAGAGAGCATAGCATAACTAGATAAGATAAATAAGACGTGGGAAAATAAGGATAAAAAACACCATTAACAGGTCTGAGGAAGTGAACCCTACTTATAAATATCACTTCGAAAACTTGGCAAGTAGATGAAGGGGAAGCAGCTTCAATATTAATTCTTCATTATTTTAAATAAAACCATTAGGATTCTCTCTTTTAACATTAGACCATTACTGAACTTTAAATAATGCTCACTGTGATTTGTAACTGTGATTAATGCATATAGCAATTCATTCACACAGGTTCTGTTATGTATTTTATTTCAATAAATAAGCTATCTGATTTAAATAAAGATTTTCAGTAGCTTGGTACATTCTGTAACTTAAAAAAAGAGCCTGACTGATCAGTGGTAATAAAACCATTGACAATAAGACATAGATATTATAATGTCTTGCTTTAACTTTATCTCATCTAATTCTCAGTACTAAAAAATTAATAAATTAGTGTTTATTTGTAAAGTTCATGTTTTTTCTGAAACTGTAACATATTTTAAGTATACCAGGCATAGCAAATTTCAAAGTTATTAATCACTAGGTTAAGAACAAATTACACAGTAAGAATGTCTTATCGAAAAGCAGATTCTCCTTCCATGAGACATATATTAACATATAAATAATAGTTCATTTAAAAGCAACAACAACAACAGAAACTCAAAATTTGCAAGATTTGATTTGTGATCATAAGTGAATGCACAGGAAGTTAGATGTTGTAGAAAAATGTTGAAGAAAAAAGAGCCAAAGTTGTGACTTCAGAGCCATAGATTATATGTTAAAATGAGCCTTAATTTAGCCCCCTCTAAAAATAAAAATAAATAATAATAAAAAAATAAATTAAGTTCTCTGGAGACTTCAGAATTTAATGAAAGAAATCACCTGTACTAAAATGTTCTAAAGAAAAGATACTGATTATTTCAAAGGTGTCCTAAATGATCAGTGGATCTCTATACTATTTTAAGTTCTGACCAGTGTAGACAGAACATACAGAGTGAAACAGTGTCACTGCACTTTTGATGGAGAATTGCCTTGTCACTAGCAGACCACAAATAACATCTTCCAAATAACATTTTTTCCTTACATAATTGAGATGACAAACATCTTGAAATGATAGGTTATAATTTTCTAGTACTGTTACTGTGCAGTAATAAAACTATTTATGTATAATAAGGCAAGACCATTTAAGCTACCAAACAGAAAAAAACACAATATATAAGCATAAAATCCCCTGTATATTACCTGATTAATTCATTTTCTGATAATGGTTAAGCAACTTCTTTTACATATGTATTGACTAGTCAATGGCCTTTACCCTCAAGAATGCTAAGAAGAAACAGCACAATTATTCTCAAAAAGACAATGTGACTAAATAACTATTAGAAAGAAAGATACTTCTAAGAATCCAATTTTAGCAAAAACAAATTAAGAGCTGAAAAGCTTTTATATGTAATTTGAGTGTTTGGATTTATTAGAACAAACATTTTGACTGTTATTAAAACAAATGACACTAGAAGAATCTATTAGAAAAATAAGTGACTGAATTTTTTTTTAAGAATTTTCACCACGACGAAGACTATCTACTTATCAAGTTGATAGAAGAACACTACCCTACTGCATATAAAGTAACAAATTTACTATTCATGAGCCAAAACATGTAATGAAAGGTCTCACGAAGGGAATGGAGCCAAACAGAAAAAAACGGCTCATTCTGAATGCAGAAATACATGAATGAGAGAGTCCTGCCTCTTTCATGTATTTAGAGATAAACACTAATTTTAAAGCCCTTGAAAGTGATCCAGCTCATTTCTCTGATCTTCTTCTTGACCCAAGACTACCTTTCCCAAGTCAGTTTGATTGCTGTAAGAAAGCAGAAGGACAACTCTCTCCTTCCTTTCAATGGCATTTCCTACAAGCTTCTTTACTTAAACTCTGAGTCATTTAGACCACTTATTTCTGGAGAGAATATACAAATTAAGTAAGCCAAAAACCCAGTGGAATTAAATTCACATATCACATTCATTTTTTTGTTCTCATGACAATGCCTTGAATAGTTTCTTTTGACTCCTGGCTTGCATATTTTGGATTTATTAAAGGTGGGCTACTGCTTTTATAAAAGAGATAGGTAATTTACATTAACCCAAGACTTACAATCTCATTAAGGTATATCTTTTGCTCCTTTGTAAATTGTGATGTACCGGTCCAGCTTCCCCTTTCTCCCTATCCCTCCCCCCAACTTAACACAACAGTAAAAATTTCAAATATCAGGAATTCAGTGAAAAGTTATGTATAACTTATGAAAATAAGGTGCACTGTTTTTGGCTGTGATAGAGTTAATTTTCTGCTTAGCGGTTTGCATGGTGCGATGTTTTGGATTTGTGACAACAGTAGTGATAATGCAGGGCTATTACTGAGCAGCGCTTACACAGAGTCAACGCCATTTCTATTTCTCACCACACCTCACCAGCAAGTAGGCTGGGGATCATGTGAAGCTGTGAGGGGAGACAACCGGGTCAACTGACTCCAACTATCATGCACCATATGATGTCATGCTCAACAATAGAATCTGGGGCGGAAGACAAAGGAAAAGCGTGAAATTTGGAGCTATGGCATTTGTCTTCTGTCAAGAACCAGGGGGCCAACGGGGGTGGGATGTGGGAGGCGGGGGGTGCGGGTGCGAGCGTGGGCGCACTCAGCTCAGCTCCTCTCCTATGCAGGGTATGGGTCTGTGGATGGTGCAGGAATGGATCTGTGTTTCGGGTGTAGGTAAGCCTTGTGGCTTCTATTATCTTCTTTGTGAGCTATTTCTCTCTTCATATTGGTCTATTGAACTGCCCTTATCTCAAGCCATGGAGTCTCTCCCTTTTCTTTTTCTTTCTGATACTCCTTCCTGTCTCACAGTAAGGGTTGTAGATGGCGTGGGGAAAGATCTGGATGAACAGCAGAGTGGTGTTTAACTGCCAGCAGAGGTTAAAAATATGACATCTTCCCAAGTAACTGTTACATGTGACAGAGCCCTGCTTTCCTGGAAACGGTTAAATAGCTGCTGACCTTAGGGAAGCAGTGAATCAATTCCTTATTTTGCTGTGCATCTTTTCCTTTCCCTATTAAACTATCTTTGTTTCAGCGCATGAGTTTTCTCCACCCTTCTGATTCTCTCTCCCACGTCACTGGGGGGTAGCAGCGAGTGTCTGATCAGTGCTTAACTGCCTATTGAGGTTAACCCACAACATGAGGTGACAAATCTTGTCTACAGGTAAAATTAGGACCAAATCTGTGTTGTTTTGGTTTTTATTTTAGACTTTAGGCAAAGGAGATTGTCTCTAGTGTAATCATCCTTTACTTAGTTGTGGTTTTGAATTACCCTTCCCTTTCTCTAACAATAAAATTGTCATAATGAATAGTAATTATAATTTTGTTTCTCTTTAGCTTTGAGTCCCATTTGAATGCAGACAACTCCATTCAAATTTATTCTTTCAAATTTAGTCCATAAGCAACCAGAATTAAGTAAGGAGATGTATATTCTATAGAAAATATCCAGACATAATTTTAACATTTTTAGGATTGTAAAATGAAATCTAACCCTTTAGAAATTTTATGTTTGCTTTTTAAATTATTCTGCATTTTTATTTTGAATTTATATTTACCAGGTCCTCTAAGGACTCTGACAGGCTGGAGATCCCATCACCAGTTTTTCCATATAGCCAAATCAAAGCTGTCCTTTTTTGAACTCATGGAGTTTTTTCATTATAAAGCATATTTTATCAATTGTACAGTAACTCTCATTCCTATTCTCAAAAATCTACAAAGATTTGCTCATTTGCTTCTTCAAAAAATGAAAACAGAACTCATTCATTGTTCACATAACAAGATTATGTTTGTAGAAGAAGGGATCATTTCTGTAAATATTCTTTCCAATGAGAAAATATGAGCTATGTTCAGTAACCAACATTTTCAGCAGAATATTCCAAAATCATCACTGTGTCTTATTTTCTCAGTCTTAAGGTACTACTAGAATAACAAAATCATTAACTAAAGTAGCAGTCTTGAACTCTCATGAGATTTATTCATCATTCTGAAATATAACAGTATCATCCTTCTCTTTAGCATCTTTTCCATCCTCAACAGGGGACAGAAATATCTGCTTAATATGTCTGGTTTTGGTGCATGTTAACAGCAATATAAAAGTAACTGGTCAGCCCGGTTCTGGTCTATGTTGTTTTAGTAGTTATAATACTGAAGTCATTAGTTGTGGGGACCTATAGGGATTTTCCCATCCCTCAAAATATTAGAAATAGTTCACCCACTATAAATCAGGACATTCTGAAGTTCAATTAATTCAACTAATGTATGAAGGTGAATTGTCTACATTTTCAGTTGCTCATGATATAGGTTGCAAAAGGACATTTACCTACTAAAAACGTTTATAAGCAGCTAAATATACTGCCACCTTGAGTAGGTTTCTTACCTATTAATGTGTTTTAAAATGCAGAAAATAATAATGAATGTCCTTCACAAAATACATGATGCAGAAGTTGGTTATTGCACCTCAGTGGCAACCTCAGAGAAAATTCAAAATTCAGACAATCTTTAACAAACTTATCCAGAACGAATGATTTCTGAACAATGGAATGATGTTTTCGTACGTCTAAAAAATCAGGTTAAGTCTATTAAAGCAAAAATTCTTCCTGGGAGATCTGGAATTTAAGTTCAGCAAAGACCTGAAGTTCTTCTTGGCCAGCTTTCTACTGCATGAATATACAGTACTTAACGCCCCTGAACACTATGAGAAAGACTATAAAAAACACAGAACATAAACCAAAATATTATTCACTCATGCACCTAGATTTTTGCATAGTTTTCAAAACATCTTTTTAACATATGAATTATATAATATGTCTCTTTCATAATGTGCATGTTATGAGATGGGATGTCAGTCTGTGTTCCATCTCTCTAAAACCTTAATATCCTCAAGCCAATTTATAGTTTTCCCTAATGGAAGGCACTGAGTGCAAAATCCTGAATTTTGCAATTAATCAGAGAAAGGTAAGGGATGGAACCCACTCTTGCTCTCTGGAAGTGGCCATTGCTTTGTATTCCACAAAAGGATTGTTGTATCTAACACAAATTATCACTGAATGATGCAACCATATGATGATGAACGGTTTGGTTTGAATCATATAATTGTTTGTGTTGGAAGGGACCTTAAAGATCACCTAGTTTCAATGACCCTGCCATGGGCAGGGCCACCTTTCACTAGGTAGGTTGCTTAAAGCCCCAGCCAAATTGACCTTGATCATTTCCAGGCAAGAGGCATCTACAACTTCTCTGGACAGCCTGTTCCAGTGCCTCACCACCCTCATAATAAAGAATTCCTTCCTTATATCTAAATCAACCATCTTCCAGTTTGA
>WEIS01060952.1:0-14071 GCA_013389965.1 Todus mexicanus | reverse complement strand
GATGATCCCAAGGGTCTTTTCCAACCTCAAAGGTTCTATGATTCTATGATTCTGTGTTTAGTGCCTCATATTCAGTTTTTTGTCCACCACCCCCTCAAGTCCTTCTGTACAAGATTGCTCTCAATCCATTCTCCACCCAGCCTATATCTGTGTTTGGGATTGCCTCAATGCAGATGTAGGACCTTGCACTTCGCCTTGGTGAACTTGATGTTTTTCATACAGGCCCACCTTTCAAGCCTGTCCATGTGATTGCAAAGGTGTTAAACTGCACTGGTCCCAATACTGACCTCTGAGGAACACCTCTTGTGACCANGAGTAGGGTTGATGGGTTAATGACTGGACTTGATGATCCCAAGGGTCTTTTCCAACCTCAAAGGTTCTATGATTCTATGATTCTGTGTTTAGTGCCTCATATTCAGTTTTTTGTCCACCACCCCCTCAAGTCCTTCTGTACAAGATTGCTCTCAATCCATTCTCCACCCAGCCTATATCTGTGTTTGGGATTGCCTCAATGCAGATGTAGGACCTTGCACTTCGCCTTGGTGAACTTGATGTTTTTCATACAGGCCCACCTTTCAAGCCTGTCCATGTGATTGCAAAGGTGTTAAACTGCACTGGTCCCAATACTGACCTCTGAGGAACACCACTCATCACTGCTCTCCACTTGGACATCAAGCTGTTGACTACAATTATTTGAGTGTGATCATCCAGCCAATTCTTTATCCACCAAGTTGTCCATTCATTAAATCCATATCTCTCCAGTTAAAAGACAAGGATGTTGTGCAGGACAATGTCAAATGCTTTGCACAAGTGCAGGTGGATGACGTCTGTTTATCTTCCCTTATCCACCAGCGTTGTAACCCTGTTGTAGAAAGCCAGTAAATTTGTCAGCCATGATTTGTCCTTGGTGAAGCCAAGGTGTCACCAATCTCCTCCTTATTTTCCATGTGCCTTAGCACAGTTTCCAGGAAGGTCTGTTTCATGATCTTGCTGAACAGAGGTGAGACTGACTGGTCTAGAGTACCCCAGGTCTTCCTTTCTTTCATTTTCAAAAATGGGGGTTATATTTCTCCTTTTCCATGCAGCAGGAACTTCACTGGGCAGCCATGACTTCTCAGTTATCATCATAGACACTTCACTGTATACAATCACAATCTACTTCTAATTGTATTGCTGATGGTATTTATGCATTGTCTTCTGACATCTATGAGATTAATTGATCCACATTTTTCCTTAACACAAATTTCTTATTAAGAGAAATGTCACACTACAAATTAGGACATGAATAAAATGTGTAGGGCAGTTTTCCAGAATTTTTCAAATACAATAATGCCTTGTTAAAAATTATAAGATATTTGTAAAATTACATTAACAATAAAGGTAGTATTTTTGCAAGATCATACTGTGTGAAATTCTATATAGATGGTAACTCTCTTCAAAGGTATTTGACATAGCCAGCATCGCTCAATTGAATAAAACAGCTGTCTGGAGAAAAGCACTCCAGAAGATAGATTTTCTAAGTGGTTGTTGTAAAATTAACATAATCCTACTGCAAATTTTAGACTGCTGAATCCAAACTATGGTTTTGGCAGTAGTTTGTGAGTTGTGTTCACCGCCAGGGCAAGTTACACAGATTTCTGTTGTAGTCTACTTCGTGTAGCTCTCTGTACACTCTAGGGTATGTACTTCAAGGTGTTTTGTTAAAATCACTAGATTCCAGAGGAAGAAGGATCTGAATTGCTCTCATTTTCTAGCTTTATGACTGAGGAAGTCCTGGGTTAAAGCTGCTTTATTTTGTTAATTTATTTACTAATATTTATCAAAACATCATAAATTTCAAACTAAACTGACTTGTCTGCCTCACTCTATCTGCTATAGACAGAAAGATCTAAGATCCTACAAGGTTTTCATTCCTGTAAATCCTTTTTCATGAAACTGCGAGAGAACTTGCAGAAACATCACAGAACCATGGGGCCAAAAAAGATTTAGCGCAAATTCATCTCTAAAAATGACTTGGATGATGTATTTCTGCTTTAGTATGGACGCTGAAAACTAGGAGAAATCTGTTTTCTTGGAAATTTGCAATACTGTTAGAGATACAAGTAAAAGCTTCATATATTGGGGGATTTCCTCAGTGTCTTTGGTGTCCCTTCCTAGATATGAGTTTTGGCACCTCTGTGATTACTTCCTTTGGCAATTTGTCATTGCTCACCTTACTTCATCTGCTCTTGAGACATATAAAATATGTCTGCTGTTAGAAAGTAATTTCTTTTCTCTGATTGTTTTGAATAGTATTTTATAAAGTTATAGAGATGGCCAGATAGAAATTACTAGATTTAGTTTATAGTCACAGTTTTGAAGGCACAATCCTCAACATCATCAAATCTGGATATTTCATAACTTTTTGATCAGAAGGATCAACCTGTTTATTCCCTACAAGTTTTGAAGCAGTTGACTACTAGGAATTACTGATACATCTACTTGACATAGACGCACAGACACATTGAAGCAGCTCTATCTTACGAAAGGATTGAAAGAGTAGCACAGATAAGAGTTACATTTTCCAGAAAATAGTCTCCTTCTGGGACTCCTAAATGTTCTTCATGGTATAGAATTCCGTATTCTTTAAAAAGTAGATCTCCAACAGTACTTACCAATGCCTCCCATTTTAAGTCTGGTAACTACTGCAATGTCTTCATCTCTCAAGTCACTGAAACTAGCCAATATCACTGATTTCCATCACCAGTGGTGGAGATGACAAAGTTTATTCACATCATTTGAGTATATTTAACCACTATTGCTTTGATGATAACTTAGCTATTCCTGCATTTGACTGCAATTTTGGTTATTTTGGATGTTTCTTTTTTGGTTACTATGGATTTTTTGATTTCTGTATCGGGTTTGGCTGGGCAGGAGTTAGTGTCCCCATAGTTTGATAAGACACCTGTGTTGTGACTGCTGCTGAGCAGGGCTGGCACAGCACCAGGGGGATGAGGTGGACAAGATCTTGGGAGGGGACACAGTCAGGACAGCTGACCCAAACTGTCCAAAGAGCTATTCCATAGCATCTGACATTAGCTCAGGTATAAAAGTTCAAGGAGACGGGGACGAGGGGAGGCATTTTTGTCAGAAGACATTTGTCCCCCAAGCAACCACTACGCATATCGGAGCCCAGCTTCCTGGGAGAGGCCGAACTTTGCCTACTATGGGAAGTAGTNTAAGAGAAGACAACTTCTGGGTGGGTCAACATCGAGGAGTGCCCTGAGGTGGCCTATCCCTGGGTGGCGTGGAGTCTGGAAAGATTTTGGGCAGGTTCCTGGGACAGTTATCACCTCCCATGATGTGGGATTTTACACCCAAACAAGCCAGTGACCCTGTCAAATTGGCTCGTCATTTAATAGAAGGGTGCCTTGTCTACCCTGATGAAAAAACAACAGTTCCTGGCACTGTACTGGGGCCTGGCCTGTGCCTGCCAAGCCACAGCCCAGTACTCTCAGAGGACTGTGGCTGAGGCAGGCACCCAAACATCTGAGGACACGTTGGCTGAAACAGGGATTCAAACAACAACCATTACAATAACCCCAATAGTAGAAATGAAAAAGTGGACGAGAAGAACAACAGGTCCATATCGTTGACTAATGAGAGATGAGGATGAGGAAGAAGAGGACCTTGATCAAGAAGCTGGTCCCTCAATGAGCAGACAAGAGGAAAGGGTGACAGAACTAAAGCAGAAGGCAGAAACTACCTGGTGCCATTTCAGTAGATGCAAAAACTCCTCTGTCAAGGAAATGAACATGGAGTCACTACAGAAACTGAGATTCTAAGAAATAAATCAATTCTTTCTTCTGTATCTGTGTTAGGCACATCTGTTAGAGAAGCAAAGAGCAAGGCTGGACTTTCTAGGTAGACGATTTCTACCTGGTAACTGCAATCTTTGAAGAGTACTTCAAAATTAATTCTGCAGATTGATAGGCAGCAAAAGTCTTGTTTCCCATGCCTTCTATCTATTCATAAGAAGCAAATTCTTCCCATAATAAAGGTTTTAAAGGGGTTTTTGAGTACAAGTGATCTGCTCGTGAACAGATGTGGAAAGCTTGAAAACCAGGAAATCAATCAGCATAGAAAACAGAGCATCAGAGTTAGGATTCTAAGTCTCTTTCTTTTTTAACGTAGCATCCAACCTTTTCCCAATATCCAAAGATTCAAAAAATACAATACAATAACATGATTCACTTACAGTCATGTGCATGGTTACTTAGAAAAGAGTGACAACTGTCTCTATTTCAACATGTATACAACACTACAGCTCATTCAGATTCATCAGAAGTGTGTAAAAGTGTGCATGAAAGATAAAAAGGCTCAAGAGGACTGAGGAGAACAGAAGATGATGGAATTCATACGCCCAAATTTAAAAAGAACAGAAAAAGCACATGAGTATTGTACATACTTGGTTTTATCCTGATCACGTTGATTATTGTGTTCATTTCCATGCTGCTTATTTTTACCATTTGAGATTGAAAGGTCTTTTGGACCATAAGAGTTCTCCTATGTGTTTAGAGAGCATCTAATGCTTTCTAAGACTACCAAAGTCTACTTAATATATTTCTTTAATATCTTTTTGGTTTCATTTGCAATATGCTTTCCAGAAGCAGAGGTCAGTATATTTATAGCCAGTAATTGGGCAGGAGGTCAAAAAAATTATCTAATGTAACTTTTTAAATCTGTAATTAAATTCTATTTGCATGCGCTGCAGGAATAGCTACAAAATTAAGTTAAAATAGCTCTGTATTTTAATGTTTATTAGTAGAAGGTCATGATGACAACAGCCCCCTTTTGCAAGATTAGCATTTTTAGTCCAGAAATCAGTTCATATATGCTTTTTATCAGTTCAAATTTTATATATCCAAAGTTTTCATTTTTATCAAAGCACTATCGTGGCTGTTGATAAGAAAATTAACCAACTGCCTCTTGCTCTTTCTTCATGAGATTATACAATATTATCATAAGTAGATACAATGACACATTATAGAAAATTTAATTGTAGCCCTCTATCATATTTCTCATTAGTCAAGCAGATTGAGAAACCGGACGTCAAGATTTTCTGCAGTGTCAGTTGTGACAAATGACTGCTGAAAAAAATTGAAGCATACACAACACAAGGGCCAAATACAGTTTCAATACAGTTAACTGTGAGTTTTCTTGTGATTTCAGAGTAGAAAGTATGGCTTCACCAGCTGTAATGTATGTCTTCTAAAACTAATAATACATGTCATATTCTACTTTCTAAGCGTTTTACAACACAAGTGATTTTTTTCCCTCTTATAGTGTTGTCTAGAAACATTGAGTGTGCTCTTCTCTGGCAACAGAATATATAGCATCAATGGCAATAGATTATATAGTATTTGTATGCTTGGAAATTTTACACTGTAGTTGTTTCATGGGAAATAAGCCTTGAAAGACCCTTGAGAACTTGTCTAATTTATTCCTAACAGGTATTTTTCAGGTTTGCTTTTAAAAATTCCTACTTATGAAGAGTTTACAATCTTCTCACTTAAACTAGTGCTTAACTATCCTTACTGCTGGTCTTTTTTCTGTTGTCCAATACTATATCTTCTTTGATTCACTTTTACTTATTATTCCATGTTTTAATTCCATGACAGTGAGTTTATACCTTCCTCATTTTCGGCAGTCTAATCTTGGTACCCTCTGCATTTTGGTCCCTAGACTAATCAGCTCCAAATACTACTGTCTTTGTCAGTCACCTATCTTTATTATTATTCTGCACTGATCTCCCATCAGTTATTCTGTTTCATCTTTCCTGAAAGAATAATGCTTACAGTAGGACATAAAACACTAGTGGATGCCTTATCAGCACTGAGTAGACTAGAGGACACACGCTTTAGGCCTTCAATACGGTTCCAACCAGTCTTTTTCTGCAACATTTTTTCAATGAGGCACGCCATAAGAATTGTGCTGATTTTCACATTCAGATTTATTTTCTTCAGGATTTTCTTAGCTTAACCATCCACACTGTACTCATATGGGATGACTCTCAGGATCCTTTTTGCGAACTGGCCATACGTCTCTCCATTTAACTTTGTATCTTGACTGAGCTAGGGACTCTTCCTGTAATGTCCATGCATTGGTCTGCATTAAGTCTTGCTCCTTCCATACTCCTGAGCATCCAACACTATGCCAGCAGGCCTTACTTCTCCAGGAATCTAGTAGGGAGTGACTAGATTAAGTTTCATTATAAGATAGAGTCTAATAAAAATCATAGGGCAGAGAACTGCTGAATGGAGCGTATAGCTGATCTAGAAAGATCTACAGATTGAGAAACTGAAAACGTTCAAATGCCTTGTAAAAGATACCAGACCAAAAGCATTTCAAGAGTTAGTGCTGTACTCCAGACTGTTCAAGAAGAGCCTACTTGCAGATGATGACCATGAATCAGTTACCCAGGGATGAAGAAATCACTTTGGAGAGTGAACAAAGACGTTAATAGATCACTAGATATTTTCTACTTACTATTTTTTAAAAAAAACAAACTTGGCCAACCTGATATAGTGCTGGCGATAGCCTGTGTAAGTTGTAGCTGGTACTTTCCAAAAGTCCTTACAACCAGCAGTATGAATAGAAGATTCCATGAATCTGTAAAGGCTCAGCATAAACTCAGGTTATACCTGCAGAACTGCTGCTTGGCCAGGTACCTCTCAACTCATCTTTCCACAACTGCTTCCTTTTCACTGCAGGACTTTGAACCTCCCCTTCTCGATAGGCATCTTATTTATTTCAGATACGCATCTTAATTCGTTGTGACCATTTTGCATTCTAACCTTGCCCTTCAGAAGGGTATCCTTCCCAGCCTGCCAACACATGCAAACTTGCTGAGGTGTACTACACACTCCATCACTCAAGTAATTAAATATTAAGTAGTGCCAAAACAGGAGAAAGCCTTGCAATAAACTCTCTAATTTGACAAAATCCTATTTTGAGGGAACAATTTGTTAAGCACGCCTTCAATAGTGTATTTTGCCTAATTATGTCTGTTCTTTGCATTACTCTTATGGATATGTCTATAAAGGCAAATAAAAGACAGGTAGGGACAAATTCCTAGCAAAATGTGATGGTTTTACTTGTGTCCACAGTGCTTAAGACTGCACCATTCTACAACACAAAATAAGTATCCATCCAGATGAGATTCTCCTAGCTTACCATGTTCTGTGAGACAGAAACATTGACAAACCAGTTATTTTGGACGTGAGTCTGTCTGAATTGAGTTCTGGGCACTTAAGTTCAAGTATGTAATTCAGCTTATTCACTATTCAATGGCTTTGTCTCTGAGCTGAAGCCTCAATTTCTTCAGGTATTTAACCGCGGACATAATGACACATAAGACATTTGTGGTATATAAGTATATGATAAACACTCATTTGTGTACCCTCAAAGGGGCAGAGAAACCACTACAGGAGGGACCCCAAATGATATCTCACCTTGACTCCTTCCAGGCCCATCACACAAGCCATCAGTCCATCAAAGTCCTATCTCCACAAACTCAGAGGAGCACAGGAAGCCAAATTAAGGATTCAGACAAAGAGGTGTCCTGTCCAGGTCCCTACCAGGGCTGTCGAAGGAAATTCTCAGTCTGAAAGTCCACTTGTGAAACACATCAAAGTGAGTTAATTCTGGAGGAACACCTTTTGGACTGAGGATGTCACTGTCTTTGGAGGTGGGACACATTACGGGATGCAAAGGAATTTTGGAGTTGCACAGGACTTAGTAAGCAATGTCTAGCGGAGAAAGCAAAGGTGGGTAAATAGAGGAATAAGAGGATGAAAGGGGCTGGTAGTGAGTAAATAGGTTGACATGCTTGTTTGCCCATGCCCTGTGCTTGACCAATGCACTCTGTTCTGTCTTGTTAAAATCCTTTCTAACTCTTTTCTTTGATGCGGAGCTCTCTTTCATGTCTCTACATATGTGTGTATGGGGAGCTGACTGCCAGCAAATGAAGTGGCACATTGGGTTGCAGGGGCCCATGGTGCCAGCACCTGGAGCAAGTACGGGTCAATTCATATAGGATATACATCTGAGAAAATGTACTGTTTGATCTGTTACAGATAAATCCTGGCAATATTATTCAATTACTTATTTCAGGACTATTTTTTCCATTATACAGTTAACTCTTCCAAACTTATCTTGAATGTGTTTGCACAGCTCTCATTGTGCTGTCTGAAGAAAGCTGTACTTCAGCTGGTTTGTTCTTAATTTTTTATTGGGCTATTGTTACTCATTTTTTTCTTTCCTCTTGCTGTTTTCTCACTATTGTTCTGGTTGACGTATTACTTGCTTTTTTTTATATTTTTGATCTGGCAGATGTTTTCAACATCATCATCCAATTAGAGGACAGTCAATGAGGATGTATGGACACTAGACACTAAATAGCATGAATTATGTTTGGACTATAAAATGCTTTCCATAGCACTCACAGGATAGCTCTTCAGAGCTATATGACTGCAAATAATAAAGCCTAATATACAGATACAATAGAGCTCTAGAGTTTGCACCTAATGTTTAAAACCAGACTTTTAATATACAGGACATTATATGATGTCTTTTCTTTCACCTGTAATTATTGTGTTTTCTAACATACCCAGCATCTAACATCATCTATTGCAATACCTTCATCAATTCTTAGGAATTTTTCCCTCTGAGAACATTAGTCTAATACCTTTTTTCCTAGTTTGAATCAGTGTCTTCACAGAATTTCAGATCTATTTTGGACCTTATGATTCTAATCAATAAAACAATCCTTATAAAAAAGTCTTCCAACCTTTTTTCTTGTAGTAAATAAAAATTCTGAAGGTGTTCAGCTGTCTGCCACAGCCAGAAGTTAAGTTAGCATCTTAAAACACATCAAATTGAGGAAGATATGCACTCTTTGTGGGGTCTCCCGCTCCTTCTAATTTTATGCTGTGCATCACACTGCTTATTATAGAACTTTGTAAGTGGCATAAACATCTCTAAAACACATCATAAAGGGAAAAAATAACCTTTAAATCAACTATGTGGTCTAATCTGTGATTTCATAGACACAAGCATGCTGTAGATGTAGAGTGTTACTTCTCACCATAGAAACTGTATTTGAAGACAATATAATTACTACATACATGAAGAACTGGAAAAATATAAAAAGTAAACGAAAAATGTACTTATCCTGTGCCATGGCAAGTTACTGAGGTTTTAAGGGAATACTTTAAGGGAATATATATATTTATAAAATTGCCTTGGACAATTCACAAGATCTGATTATGTGGTAGGATGCTTTGACAAAGGATTTGATTATCTGGTGCACTGAGCTATGACTAGTAAATAACAACCTTCTCCATTCACTCTTCTTCTTGTTATTGTTTAAAACGTGACACAATATTGAAAATTAGTAAGTGCCATAAACAAATAAATTATTGTTGCAGGACAGCGTGTACTGTTTGGAAAAGGTAAAGGTAAGACATTTTACTTCTGCTGCATCAAGGAATTTTGTGTCTACAAGTGAAATGTCGATCCGTATGTCTGAGCCATAAATGGGCCAAAGTGAAAAGCTCAAAAAAGTTGTTGTACATTTTAATTGAAAAATATTTTAAATTTGTATTTATGGAAGTTTGCTATTAAGAGTTTTCTAATCAGTTCTACCTGGGAATGAGAATGTGCTTGATGACAGTTGAAATATTGAAAGCGGTTTAAATTTAAATTTTCTCCAAAAATTTAATCTCTCTAAAAATTAATTTCCAAATATATATCTTCTTCAAAATTCACACTACATTTTTTAAGAAAAGATAAAAAATCCATAACAAAACCAAACCCAAAACCAACACCAACCAAACAAAGAAAAATAAAAATCAAAGCAGACAAAACAATGAAAATATCAAAACCCAACAAAAAATCTTCTTATCACCTTCCTAAGCAACAAACTCCACATAATAATTTGCATAAGCATAGTATAGGCAGTGTCAGTATGCTGAGGGCACTATCCAGTCTTACTGTCCCTTTCTTGTCAGCTTCCTACCCACAGCCCGGGATCACATCTCAGCTCAGCCCAAGACCCTCAGTCCCTCCCCACGAACTGACCCAGCGACAGGACAGGTGTCATCCAGGGAGCTGTAAGATTTGAACAGATATAAAAGCCCTCACAACATAATGTCATAACCCTGTCCATTAGCAAGCATGAAGATGTGATCCTTGCAGAATAGTTGGGGTATGGAGTCCGCAAAACCTGTTGATTTTAGTGGAGCAAAAACCTCCAAGAATACAGAAATAATGCTGGATAAATGGAAAACTTCGGCCATAGTGTCTCAGTATGCTTTGCTTCATACTTACAACACTTAGTCACCAAAAACTCATTGTAGTATTTTATTTACATTACAGAATAAAACAAAGACGTCAATCATCTTGTTAGCACACATACTACTAGATGCCATAAGGAAACAGAAGTGGTTTTTTGCTTCAAAATAAATTTCCTTCTGTTCTCTCCTCCAAACAACTTTTCTTTTCTATAAAAAAATATAACAAATGAAATGGTAGATTTTGTTGCCAAATCATGCAAAAATTGACTGAATTTCTAAAGGAAAATATGTGTTGAAACAGTATTTAAGACTTTTCATTTTGGAAAATTATATTTTGCAGAAGAAATTGTATTTTGTATTTTAATTTTTTCAGAAATGAGTGCTGATTTTCACTATGATCTGTTGGGGTTTTTTTAGCACTGCATGAAAAGTAAGTTTGAAATTTCCTGTCATCACTTATACTGAAACATTAGAAAAAAAAAGAATTACCCTTTTAGAATCACAGAATCATAGGACAGCCCAGGTTGGAAAGGATCTCAAAAGATCATCTGGTCCAGTCTCTTGTGGGAAAGGGAGCCATTATGCAGCACCTTGTACATCCACATTTTATGTAGCTGAAATATTCAGAAACAGTTTTTAGTGCTTAAAGGCCCAGTTCTTGCCTTACGCATATAGATACAGTGTAGATTTATAATACTAGCATGTAGTTCTACTTTTTTTGTTATTTGAACTGTGACAAAAAGTCAGAGTATTCAACTTCATGTTTCAAAGAGTCAAATTGTACCTTATAAGACAAATGGAAAACATTGGATATATAAAGAAACTAACACAAACTGAGTAGAAATTAACAGCCTATGTAAATCACATTAAAAAAAATATATTTTTTTTAGGCTTATATATATCACATCAGCATTTAGTAGTCTAAAGAATCAACCTAAATAATATGGTTTAACACAATTTAACTCTAGAAACTACTGTGAAATATTATTAATAATCAACATTCACAGAACAAAACAACTGATTTACAGACTTTATTTTGAAGCCAAAATCCAAATACTTGTCTCACTGAAGATTTCATAAAAATTTTAAATAAAAGTTATGTTTTATAGTCTGAGAAACAGAAAGGAAATCCAAAATAGACCATTAATTCGAAATTTAGTTCTTTAACAAGTTAATAAAAGAAAAATAGTGAAACTTCAACAACCATGCAGTTCATCACCAAGCTGTTAAGTACTGCAATACTGCCTTTTAAAATTAGAAGTAGTTTCAAAATGTATTGAAGAACAGGAGTCAGAGGGATCTAGATAATTGAAATAGATGCTATTGAAATTTCTGTGGTAGAAATTTTAAACAAAATCACCCCAAATTATACATGAGGGGTTTTTTTTTGTTTGTTTTTGTTGTTTGTTGTTTTTGTTTTGTGGTTTTTTTAACAGGTAATGAGATGAAATGTATTTTAAATAAAGTTAGCCAGCTAACAATTTGCACAGCTCAAGTGCTTATTTTCTCTTGAAGTGAGATCAGCCAAGAAATCATTTATTATACTAGAAGAAAAATACACATTTTAAAGTGATTTTTTTCATAGCCCTGACTTTTTCTCCTTTTATGCTGCTATCTCTCTTCCTATATTCCTTTACTCTCTGTGTTAAAGATGATTCAGAATACAGATGTAGGAGTATTGTGGAAAAGGTAAAGCAGAAGATTCTTCAGTAGTTTCATGGTACTTTTGGGAACTAATTTACTTTAAAAAAATAGATGAAGGAAAGAGCTACACAGACTGTGAGCTGCACTGAACAGGCAGATTCTGTTGTCTTCAAAACCAAATCCCTCAAATTAAACAAGTATTTTCATATACCTACTTTGTCCCTAATTTCACAGGGAATTCCAACACTTTGAACTATATGAAAACTTGGAGAATTTTAAAAATAGCAGACAATAGAATGTGTCAGAGAAAGGGAAAAGTGAAAAACAGTTGAAAGGAGAAGAGGAAAATCTAAAAATTCAGGAAAGAGTAGAATGTCAAGAAAGAAAGAACTGAGAAGACAAAGAAGTTAAGCAAAATAAGAGGAAACAAAAAAATATTATGCAAATCAAGCAAGGGAAACATTAAATCAGTTATGAGCTTGGTTACCCAGCCAAGAAGTTAGAAGTAGAAAGCAATAAATAATAAGTATTCAGTGAGAACATGAAAGCTGGAGAGATTAACAAAAAACCCAATGACTAGTTATTATTATGTATATGTTCACAGCTCCATGTGGCCATGATAGATATGTATATAATTTTAAATAGTGATTTGAGCCATCTTTCAAAGAAGTAGGTAATAGTTTCTTCAGAGACTTCAAATCTAATATGAGTAAAATACCTTAATGTTCAGTTCACTATCATGTATAATTGATCATAGTTAAAAAATCCACTTTTTTTTTAAAAAAAAAGCACTCACTCTTTCTTGTTTCATAACACAATTATTTATAATTTATATACACACACATACATAAAAACCATATGTATACAAAACTTCTGTTTTCTGATTTTTGTGTTCTCACCTCTTACACTCTCTACATCACCTGTATGTTTTATTGCAGATGTGATCCTGTGACTGCATCCATGGTAAGGTTATACCCATAACTTACAAAACTTTATTAACACTATTGCTTCAAACACCAAAATGGTTCCACAAAGTTTTTACCTCTCAGACTCTGTGAACTGACTGCAAAAGCCATGCCTGTTACTACTTTATGAAATTTCCTTGTATTTTTATGCATGTTTAAATAAAGACTGGTTCTAATCTGAAAATGCAAGCCTACTTATCTTTTGCATGCTTACACATCCTGGTAGCAGATGTTGGGGAAGCACTTGAAAGGAAGAAAAAGCTTTCCATTTTTAACAGAGTGAATTTCAGAACAAAGTAAGCGACACATGGACTTTTAATGATAATATTTGCCTATAGTAAACAGCACACTTGGTAAGTCCTGGTTTTATTTGGGCTGCATATATATAATTTCTAAAGTACATTTTACAAAATGAAGAAAATTCCAACAAAGTACACTTGTGAATGAGTAAACAGTGTAAGGGATTAGGGAACTGAAAATCCTACAGTACACCCGGTAATGAGCCATCTCCTTCAGGAGAATTTTAATTTAATGTGGTGCACTTCTCCCTTGTTTTCACAGTAAAAACCAGAGGGGTTTTTTTTGTGTGGTCTGTGGGATTTGGAGGTGGGGGAGGGAGGGAATGTTTGAGGTTTTTTTTAACTTTGGAAACTAAGATTTGAGCTTGAAAGCCAAAGCACTCAGGGATTTTTAATATAGTGATTTAGCCATAATTCTTTGTATTCAGTTTAGTAGAGAAGCTCTGGAATACCAAATATTCCCAGAAATTTAAGTACAGGAAAGTGAGGACTATATATATATCTATATCTATATCAAAAAATAGAAAAGAATAAAAAATAATAAAATGTAAAAATCGTACAAATGTAGTGATAGACAATACAACCCAAACTTTTGAAAGCATTTACTAGATCCAAAGCTAAAGAGAAGCTGGAGTAGTAAGCATAATTCATCTGTTCAGATGAGTTCGTCTTTTAATCCTACTTTAATGGACCTATGCAAGCAAAAGAAACCCGGGAAATTCTCTGAAACAGCTGGTAATATGACCCTGGCAGAGAACATTCCAAGTGCAGGTAATGACAATGAGAAAACCTTCCACTTCAAAATAACCTGGTGCTCAGGTGATTG